>JAOVYX010018464.1:0-20137 GCA_035668315.1 Drosera spatulata
TGAAAAACAGCAAGCTTACAGCTCCTTGTAATTTATGATGCCACTGTGTCAACTTCATAATTTATGATGCCGTCCAAGTATATACTACTATCGACAGAAATTCTATTTTATTTAGAGGTGTTAGATTTCTCTTGTAAATTTGTAATCCATGTTTTCTTGATTTGGTCCCGCAGGGATTGTACTGCTCCTTGAGACAGTTGCTTGAGGTCGGTTTCTTTCATGCTGATCCCCATCCAGGAAATCTTGTTGCTACCCATGATGGAACTCTCGCATACTTCGACTTTGGGATGATGGGTGATATTCCACGACATTACCGTGTGGGACTCATTCAAGTGGTACGCTATTGAAACTTTGATTATAGATATATTTTTGATGTCGCAGTAATCGAGTCGGCTTCATCTATTATAAATTATAGATAGACAATTACTCTAGATACTGCCCTAAAAAAGGATTTGAGTGCTCCCCTGGTTTTCTTTGCAATAATAAGATTTCAGGATTATACCATATGCTTTTTCTTTTTTTCTTTTTGGCTTACTAGTTTATCTTGCCCCTTGTGGCCTAATTTAATTTAGTTTTAACGATTCAAGTTTCAACATATATTGAAGACTTGATATTGTTAAACGCAATGTTAGGCCTGTAGTAAAGCTAGCATATATTGTGTTCTCAGTTCTCACTAACAAGCAAGGGGAAGAATTGTTGCTGAACCTGTCCATAACTCAAAAGAAACTAACAAGCATTTGAGTTTTCTCAAACTGAGTAGTTTAGGCATTCAATGGCGGGAACCAAGTGCTCTGGTCTTACAACAATCGTACCTCCTTTTTTTCTTTTTTTAACTCATTAGTTTCAGGTCGCTTTTCTTCTTATCTAATTGCTTCTCTTTTTTACTTTTTCTTTTTTCTTCCCAAAACAAATAATTAAATTGCTTCTCTTTCACCTCTTTCTTAAAAAAGTCAAGGTGACTAAGTATTTTTCTTCTTCATCTTGGCTTGGCTTTCGAGTTGTGAAACGAAACTTGATTACTATCATAGCACGGAAGACCTTTCTTATGTTACATCATGTAAATCAAACTATGTGGTATGAAGCTGCTTATTAAGATTTAGAAACGTGGTCGAGTCTGGCAGAGATGTTAATATTTATGTCCTGCTGTCCTTGAGGCTAAACAAGACATGAGGTTATGTATTCTAGCATATCGGTAGCATTCTAAATTAAATGTGATCGTTGAAGGAACTCCTAGAATTTAAGCTAGGGGGAAATTAAATTAGAGGCAATTGTTTAAGGTACTCCTAGAATCTTTTTGTGTCGAATGGAGTAAGGTGCCAAAATGTTGGTTAGCTTTTCAATTTCCTCCTAAAATCGCCCTACTGATTGTTGGAACTTTCTTGTTCGTAAGCATTGTCAGACTTATAGTTTTGACTTGTGATATATCCATCTGATTTTGTTACCCTTTGATATTTGTTCTTACAGCTTGTGCACTTTGTTAATCGGGACTCCCTTAGTCTGGCTAATGACTTCCTGTCTCTGGGATTTATCCCAGAAGGGGCTGATATCATTTCAATTTCGGCTGCTTTACAAAAATCTTTTGGTGACGAGAGTAGGCAATCTCGAGACTTCCAGGTATGCATCTGTTTCTTTTCTATTTCAACTCATAGAGAGTTCATCAACCAGCTGATGCAATTGCCTGATTCTTTGATTGCAGAGCATCATGAACCAGCTGTATGATGTTATGTATGAGTTTAATTTCTCTCTCCCACCGGACTATGCCTTGGTTATTAGAGCTCTTGGATCGCTGGAAGGGACAGCAAAAGCTCTGGATCCAGAATTCAAAGTAGTTGAGAGCGCATACCCTTTTGTGATCGGGAGGCTTTTGGTGGATCCTAACCCTGATATGAGGAAAATTTTGAGGGAGCTTCTTATCCGCAATGATGGCTCAATAAGGTGGAACAGGCTTGAACGGCTGGTATGTTGTTAGACAACAGTTTATGTTTCTTCTGCAAGTCCACTTTGATATGATGAATGCCTATATAACAGGTTTATCAATAGACAATTCCTTCAAGGTAGTCACCTGAAAGCACTCAAGATCAACCTACATGGTTTAAAGTCAATGGATCCTCAGTTGCCTTTTATATATATTCAAGTGACCCTCTGTTGCATTTTTTTATTTTTTTATTTATTTTATTTATTTATTTTGAAGTGAATCGCCCAAGCTGGTTGACATTAGGATATCCATCTGCCATAAAATTAGATGCAGCACCTTTAGCATTTTATATTTGTCATGCAATCATTCTCTCTTTGGTTCAAGTACATCTGCTCCGATATTTGATAACAATATACCAGAAAGTCAGTCTTTACTCTTTCGGTTTAGTACTTTTTAGTACAAGATCATGAAGGAACAAAGTACTATGCTAGTCTGTTAGAAGATCCGACATATATGCATCTTATTGTTAGATATTCATTCATGACTTTTCAGAAGTTGATAATACCTCCTGATTGTGCTGCGGTAGTCTTTTCTTATCAAGAGTGTTTTGATTGGAATCTCCTTCGTGTCGTTTTTTTTTTTTTTTAACAATTTGCCATTTCTTGCTTTGTGCATTATGTTGTACTTCAGGTGGCGGCCATATCTGAGGAGGCTTCTGAATTGGTAGGGGATTCTCCCAGCTCGCAACAGGGTTCTGCAAATACTTTTGGTTGGAAATCATTTGACACCAAGGCTGTGGTTGGTGCAACCGAAGATCTTTTGTTATTTATTATGTCAGAGAAGGGTTTGAGGGTCCGCCTGTTTATTCTAAGAGACATTCTCAGAGCAGCAGATGTATTTTTGGACGACGAGATAGTGGCTCACATTTTTTGCGATCAATTTGCTGAGCATTCAAAACCAGAGGTGTGTTTTTCATGCTCTTTGTTTATGATTTTTTCATGATGAGGTGTTATCTTTTGCCTTGACACCAAAAAGTAGGACATTGACATTCTTTGGTTGTGAATAGAGTTGAGGATTTTACTCGGTGGATTATGAAAAATGAGTGTTTTGGAGTTCAACTGGACAAATAACTTAGTATCTGGGTAATATGCTTGTCGTTTTGGATCCCGAATATCTCTCCATTGGACCATTAGTATATGTTATGGTGCAAAAGCTAGAGAGATGAAGTTGCCTGAGGAGGGGTTACTGGCGCTGGAATTTGTATAAGTTCCAATATCTATCTCTGTGGCTGTAAAGCTACTCTCTATGCGAGGTGTTGATACCAGTCTTTTATCATAACATGCCTTTCTTTGAGCCTTGCAGCTCAAACTTACCTGCAGGATTGCTTTTCCAGTTGATTCTTGTACATGGGTTTTAAGCAGAACACGAATAAAGAACAGTGACCACGGTTTCCTTCTATCAAAAGAGTTGAGAACTTTTTGATTTTCTAGAAGTCCAAGTGACCACATCAGCCATGAGCATTGATTTTATTTTTTTTGCAGGGCGATGATATGCTTACGAGGGTGAAGAACGGGTTTTACTACTTCTGGGAAGCAGTGAGGATGGCACCTGAAATATGGACCGCTATGCTGTTTCGCATGGCGCTAAGACCCGAGTTTCAGAACTTTATCTTTGACATACTGTCTGCTCTAGTCACACATTCCAAGCACAGAATACCTGAAACTGCCTGGATTTCCCTGTCTATATTACTTCACAAAGTAGACAGCTGATACCTTCGAAACACATGAGATCATGCAGCACAGTTTTGGATCACAGGTGTATCATATACTTCATAGTTTTGGATCGCAGGAGTATCATATACTTCAGAACAATGTATTGCGACAACAGGTTTCAACAAGTGAAGCTCTTTGGTGCATGCTTGAGGAGGAGACACCAAGTGAAAGTGAAGCTCTTTAGTGCACGCTTGAGGAAGAGACTCCAAGTGAAGCTCGATTTTGTTGTAGAGCATTCATGTTGGTGCTCAATCACTCAGCGGCAGAAAGCGAAAAACGAGTGCATCCACTGATATAGTTGTTCTTGTTCGTTTAGTCATCATGTAGGTTGATGGAAGGTCTCGACCCAGAAATGTTGTTAACTACGAATAGTCTGATTTACGGAACGAAATGTAATTAGATGAAAATAAGCATGTGCATGGCTTGTGGAGCAGTCGAGAGCAATGTCCATATCATAAGCACTTCTTGCTGTTATTTTCTGCACCTTTTTTTTGGCTGTCCAGTGATTTCGCAGAAACTTTAAAAGAGATAGCTTCTGGTGTAGCGCCTGAAGGCCGAACTTGTACAGAGCCTTCAGTTCACTTCTTGTGACACACTGAGAAAGTAAGTGATCCGAGATGAACTTGGCGACATTTACCCCTCTGTCTACAGTGATCATGGACGCTGTACGAAGGATGAGATGAATTAAGGTGATTCGGCATTGTTATGGTCAGTGGAAAGTATCGACGCGGCGAGATCTCAAAGACTCGAATATTTTGTCACTCATTTTTCACACGTCACTTATGATAAACGCTTCCCTGTTTTTTGCACTTGCAGGTTGATAACTTCTTTCCTCATCTTGATATCCGATCAATTGTACGCGAGAAATCATATTCGCTTTTGTCTGACGATCTATTACCTCTGACGTGTTATAAAATTATACAGGTCGATTTTGATGAGCTCTACTCAGAATCGGTCCTCCCTTTGGATCCTTGCATTGAGTTCATACCTTGTAGACTCATTTGCCTCTAATGCACTCTCAAAAGGCAAACTTTGTGGTCCAAGTCAACACTTCTATAGTTCTATTGACACTTCCACTCGTGGACTTCCAAGTGAAATGTAAGAACAAAATGCTTTCCAACTTTTCAACTATCAGGGCCAGAAATCTTGAAGTATCTTTTAGGGTGTTTGTATCATTATTGATTTTTATTTTTTATTTTTATTTTATTGATAAAATAAAAATATTTATATTTTATTTTGTTTTCTATTTCTTATTTTTTGATTCATAAATTGATGAAAACGGAAGTTGAAAATAAAAATTTAATAAAATAATTTTTTATTTTTGATTTCTGATTCATTTGAGTGCTGAGTGCAGTTTTCAATTTATCTCTTATAAAAAATTATTTTATTTTATAAAATGATTTTAGTTTTGATTGTTGGTTTTCTATTTCTATTATTGATTTTGATTTTCACTATTTTGATATTGATATCAAACACCCCCTTACATATTCATTTTATCCATATTGGAAGCTTTGAACTCGTGCGCTTGTTCCAACTATTTTACGACTGTGACTAGTGTGGGAAATCGGTCATTGCAGACTATATTTTAGATGTGTTTTCATTATCGAATATTATAACTTTGAGTTAATTGTTAATTACGTTCAAAATAGATAAATATAATATATTTAATTTTTAATAATCGATTTCGCGTGAATGAAATATTAATATCTAAAGTTGATGGTGTGTAATATTATAGTGAGGAAAAATAGGTGCTATCCACATTAAAATTCATGTAAGGATAGATATCCCTTATAAAGATCAAGTATCATAAAAGGGTTCGGATACTCAATTTGTGTGAGAGAAATGACCTAAATGTGACCCAAGACATACACACGCACGTCGACTCGGATCGGACGGACGCGCGCGTGTGTGAGCCGACCCAACTAAGTCCTTATTTTTAATCCATGGGAACACACTTCAATACACAATCTCGTCTCCGACATCCTCTCTTCTCCTTCGGTGTCGAGTGTCCGAGTTCAATCCGGGAGGGTTTAGAACATCAAAGGGTACAACGTTCCTTCGAGTTTGATGTGTTGCTGTTCAAAGGTGTATTGTTTTAGTTGTTGTATCTTGGGAGACAAATTGTCAGTAACTGATAACATCATGACGGGACAATACTATCTTAAGGACAGAGGATTTCTCCCATCGACTAAGTTTTCGATTTGTTTGTTTGCTATTCTATTTTTTATTTTAATTAATCTGGACTACCTGCTAACAACTAGTTGATATTATCATTTCTTATACTACAGAAAACTATGGCTATGGGATACTCAAACTATGAATTTATAGCTCCGTATGCCTAACAGCACATAACATTATTGTAAAACATAGAGATGCCGACATCTTTCTGTAACTGAATAATATTCTTTTTGCCAATAAAAATTGAAAAGCAGTTTTACTTATGTATACTATACAGTATACAGCTCCACATCGAGTGAGCAACGTTACCCAAACAAGTTAAGATCATGATCCATGTGTAATGCCAACAAATTGATGACCTTTTCGTGCCGTATGAGGGCAAAGAGGAGAAATTCTCGTACGCCTTTGTCTCAACACTATTTGATCACACACATCAACAACAGCATATTCCAAAAATGTAACCAAATTTGATTCCCCAATCACAAAGCATTAACAACTATAAATACCCAACACATACCAATCAACGCAAACTTCCATTATTTCAAAGTCCAATTTCAAATTTTTCCAAGTCAAAACAAAGGAACTGTGAAAATAGCTCCTTGATCGCCATGGATTCTCACTGTGAGCTCTCATCTCCACTCATTTCGTCTACCCCTTTGATCCAATTTCAAAACCCATGTCTCAAAATTTCTTTTTTTCAGTTATCAAATGAAAAATTTTGTTGTGTTTTTGGTGATTTTGGTGTTTGATGATTGCAGGTGTGATGATCTCTTTGATTCTGTGTTTGATGATCGTTTTGGAGCGCGGCGAGGCGAGGCGGGTGGACTATCCGCTGCCCAGCAAGAACGGGAAGGGAAACAAACAGCAGTTGCAGATTACTAGACCTTTTAATATTGCTCATAGAGGTGCTAATGGTGAATTACCTGAAGAAACTGCCCCTGCTTATATGGTATGGCATCGGATTGATTAAGGTTGTTCGATTTTTCGGATACCGGTTTGCTGATAGAAAACTTCGATGATTGTTTAGATCATTGATTGCGATTACATTGTTGGATTAGTTTCTGAAATTGTAGGTAATGATTGATTTACATCCCTTCTTTGACACATCTGTCAGAGATAAATTTTGACCAGAGTATAAAGAATATTAAGTTATGTACTAGTCAAAGCGTGTGTTGAATAATGCATGTGATTTTGAATGCGATTTCTATAATTGACGATCATTGAAATCATGCCATTGTATCGGATTCCAATCGTTTTCAAAGTAATTTTTATATGTGAGTGTGGGTTGCAGTTAATCATGATTCCATCATTAGTTCGTGATTCTAACCTCATGACTCCATTATATCGGTTCATGATTCTAACAAGATAGTAAATGGATCTAAAACCAGTTGATGAAGGCATGGAAATTACTGTCGCTTCCAGCTATCTGTCACGGGGTTAGAGTTTTGCTACCCGTGCGCTTTGAGCTTACAAGAATGTGGAATGAGTTAGGGATGAGATGAGATGCCTTGACCAAATGCCTTACCCCTTTATATACAACTCCATGGAGAGTTCTAGATTTGATATATAGACTCTTTCATACCCTTCTTCTCCTAAGAATACACAAGAGTCTTCTAGACTCCTCTCCTATGTACAAGAATTCCCTAAAAAACTCTACCCAACTCTAGGGAATTCTAGAGAATTCTTGAGAACCCTAAAATTCTCAAGAAAGCTCTACAAAAGTATGGAATTGTTTAAAGAAATGTGGAGAACTCTAGGCAATCCTTCAAAACGAACCTCAAATTAGCCCATCCATGATATATCGTATACTTTTTCTAAATCGTTCACGTAATGTATTGACAGCGAGCTATAGATGAAGGTGCCGATTTCATAGAAACAGATATTCTAGCTACGAAAGATGGAATCCTTATATGCCATCACGATGTGATCCTCGATGACACCACTAACATTAAACAGCACAAGGAGTTCGCCCACAGAAAGACATCCCACGTAGTACAAGGGGTCAACATGACCGGCTTCTTTGTCGGTATGGTATCTTTTCTAGTATGGTTGATAATAGAAACTATCGAGTCACTAAGCTGTGATCAAATGGTTCATTGAAAGTGTCTAGCGAAATTTTGCAGTTGATTTTACATGGGCGGAGATACAAACTTTAGGTGCTACACAAAGGTATCCGTTCCGAGATCAGCAGTATAATGGTTAGTATTTGTTCCTGCATAATACTAGCAGGTTCCATGGCATCGTATTGATTAGTTCCTGTATTGGCATTGCGCCATGAGAATATTATCTGTATCTTCACAGTCTTGTCATGGTTAATCTTCAGGCAAGTTCCCAGTTATTACTTTCGAAGAGTACATTGCCATTGCACTTGATGCCCCAAGGGTTGTCGGGATTTATCCTGAGATCAAGAATCCGGTCCATATCAATGAGAATGTGAGTTAATCTCTTTCGTGAAATAATTTGTAGACTATTTTGACTGTTCTTGATCTCGAACAGCTCAAAATTTCTCTATCGACTCTACACCGCAAACATTCATCTGATGCAGTGGTTTTCTGTCCACAGGTGAAATGGCCGAATGGCAAGAGGTTTGAGGACATATTTGTGGAAACCCTGAAGAAGTATGGCTACAAGGGCACATATTTGTCGAAAGAATGGTTGAAACAGCCTTGCTTTGTTCAGTCATTTGCACCAACCTCGCTCATCTATGCATCGAATCTGACGGACTTGCCCAAGATATTTTTGATTGACGACGTGACTGTTCCAACTCAAGATACAAACCAGGTAAGATGTTATGCCATCTTTCTCATGTTGATGACATATCCTTGGTGGAGCTCTTAACCTAGGCTGATGCTAGATGTCTGAACGCTAGATCACGTTGATTACACTTTCTCGGTCTATCAGATATTCTATGTGGAAAGTATACGTTAACAGACTCTTGCTTTTTGCCCTTTCTGATCGCCTGCAAGCTGTGACTTTGCAGACTTTCGAAGAGATCACATCAGATGAGTATTTTGACTACATTAGGCATTATGTCCTCGGCATTGGACCATGGAAGGATAATATAGTTCCAGTTGGGACAAACAACTTTCTCGAGCTCCCTACTGATCTCATTGCTAGAGCTCATGCACACGACCTACAGGTACTTGAATCTTCTCTTTATAAATTTCATTATGAACAACTACCTTTCAGTTGTTGTTTATGTGAAAAATGCTTGTTGGTGCCAGGTTCATCCTTACACGTACCGGAATGAGAACCAATTCTTACATTTCGACTTCAAACAAGATCCATACAATGAGTACGAGTACTGGATCAACACGATGGGTGTGGACGGTTTATTTACAGATTTCACTGGTAGTCTCCATCAGTATCAACAATGGGCCTCGCCGCTCAATGCTAACTCAAAGAGCTCGATTATGCAAAAGCTTGCGAAAATGCTGGAAGGAAATTAGGGATCGAGTCCTTGTATCCTCCTTTTGGCATGCTATTCCTCAGTTAAAACAGCTGATTATAGTAAATATTGAATATTAGCAGAGAGATAATGATTTACCAAAATGCTGAACGGAACAGCTGTTGTAGGTTAAATAGCATATGGTGCAATCAATATCATAGATAAACTGAATCGCAAGTTAGCAGTTCCATTCGATACAAAAACACCTGGATTAGGTAGAAGATTTATATTACAAGATTAAGACATTTTCTGTTGTTACTGCTGTTTTCCCTTCTCTACGAAGATGCATCTCCACTAAGAGCTTTTCAGCTTAGCAATCTCATCCAGGAGAAACTGCGACTCAGCAACGAAATCAACAGGTGCAACAGCCCTGACAGTTATTCGTTGTCGCTTCTCATTCATGTATTCCTGCTGCACTACACTTATACGGAAGTGATGAGGAACCCATGTGGCTTCTTTCAGCTTCAGTGCAAAAGGATTTTCTTCGGCGATCTACGAGGAAATCAATTGCATCAGTAACTTACACTCCTAAGAGTAGCCTCCCAAGTCTCAAAAACCATTCCATTTGATTTGGAATCAAAGTGAATATACACTTGAAAGATTAGACACTTATGGTATATACGAGAACAAAGAGACCCTTGGACAGTTACCTGTGATTTGAGGTCATCTAGGTCATCGGCAGAGCAGCCAACAATCTTCTCAGCTTGTTCATTGAAAGTGGAAAACCACGCTTCACCACTTGCATCGGAAACTTTCACCACCATAATGTATCTGCATTGAGTAGATTAAGAGGTTGTGATGCTACGGTATAACAGTACTAAAACACCAAAAAAAAAAAATGCAACGCCGGAATCTTGTCACTGTTTATCAGTGAAGCTTTAGCTCACCTCAGAGAAGATTCGACATCATTCTTCTGACAGGCTTCGCACCAGTACCCTGAACCAATTCCATCAGTAACTTTCTTGTTGCATGTCTTGCAAGCACGATACCACATTGCCTGATCAGGTTTGATGAGGCTTATGTATGCTTTTACGCTGAAGGAGGCAGGCTGCAACAAGAAATTTCAAATCTCATTGCACCAGGATTGCAGAAAACATAAGCTAAACATTATCTAGGGCATGAATCAATGAGATACCTTGCCATCACCCAAGTTAGGGTTGCTTGTAATATAGGAAAGAGAGACTCGGTCGCTGTACATAGTCTTGCCTCCGCTAGCAGCAGAAAGGCTAAGACCAGCACCAACTGAAGCCATTGAAGCCTCTTTGCCTTCAGAGTCATACCTACACAAATACACCAGATATTAGACACCGTGGCAAGTCAGCCAAGAAACTTGTTGCCTACGGATGATTTGAAAACATACCAGGATCTTAATTTCTTCGATTCGGGTATCTCTGGGTCAATCTGTACTATGCTCTTGCCTATTGTTGATAGTGATACACCTGTAGAAGCATAAGGAGAATTAAGTGTGTTACATTTCTTCTAACAAAGATGCTTATATTTTCACGGAGGAATTCTAGAGATCTCAGATCTTTGTAGTAATGTACCTGAAAAATCTCCAACTTTGAGCGACTTTATAGCAATAACGGGAGATCTATCAGCAATATCTAGCAACTCTTGACCGACTGTTGTTGCAAGATCATTCCACAGAGAAACAACCACTGTCTTCTTCCTACAATCACTCCGAACATATAAAGACCTAGGATCCATGAAAAGACATTACAGTCTCAAATGAAAGAACAAATGCACTTACGACTCATCAGCAATGGTTATATCACGTTTAGGAATTACTTCATTGTCACTTTTTCGTCGGATGCTCACTGTCGAGGAAACGTTTTGAACTACTCCAATCACATCTGATATTGCACAAAGTGAGAGGAGAACTAAATTAGTTCCTGCCCATAGATAAAGGAGTTCATACTAAACGGAGATCCCTTACCCACGAGCTCCCTTCCGTTCACATACAGCCCCAAATTATCGATTGGCACAAAGTTGAACTTTATTTCTGGAATAGCTATTCCTTCATCAGCAGCAACCTCAACAATTGTGCTTTCATTTAACGTCATCTCATAATCATTTTGCACGGTTTTGTACTGCTTATTAGCCACTCTTAGTGATCCCTTTGATATGTAATAGACCTTCCCCATCTCAAACTTATCGTAGAACTTTCGTGCTGCTTCATTAAACATAGTGGCCTGTATCTGAGTACCCTGTAATAGAAAATTAACATAACAGCAAGTAAAATGAGAAACAGTTTGGTAGGAAGCCTAAAGGAGCTGTTACATCCATGTTTTACTTACATCGTGATCAGTAAGCTCAATGTTGAAGACATTGCCTTCACCTTTCGCATTCCTGTAGCTCCTCATGTTCCCCTTGCTTGTGACTCGAACCTTTATGGTCCAGTTTCCTTGGTATGGATTCAAGGAAGCAAGAGGATGAACTCTCCTAGTCATAGCCATTCGTGCAACAGGAGCCATGCTGCAATCAAGAAAACACATTTCTTACTGGAAATTATAGCCAACAAATTAGAAAAACACTTTAAAATGCAAGCAACAAGAAACGCTTGTACATTGATCCATGTATTTTTCACGACTATATGATAAAGATCGGTAGCATTCAAATAAACGGGCGATATAAGCTGGAAATAGCCATCTTAATTGTAAAGCACAGAACAAACAATTACTAGCAGAACAAGACCATTTAGCAACCCTAGCAAAGGCGTAATTAAATTCTAGCAACCCTGAACTCGACACATGTAGACCCATGGCAAGCAACAGGCCACTATACGAGCTTATAACATCAGAAACTAAAACAATTAAGTATATTGATCCTTCATCAAGAGTGAACAAAAGCACATGTATGGATCAGTCACAGGTGATAGTTGAATAACAAGAGAAATTCCAACCAAACATGTCCACGAGCACTCACTTTCCTGTCTGTTCATTCACTATCTGAGCAGCCGATTTAGAAACCAGATCTTGCTTTGGCTTCAACAATACACCCGAATCTTCCCTTTTCATCACTGACCATGATTCAACTTCTTGCCTTGGCTTCAACACTATTCCACAACCCTCATCTTTCACCTCACTTTTGACTTTGGCTTCTAGGGCGGGAGATACCGCCTCACACTTCGTCACAATTAGGTACCTGAAACAATCAAAGGAAAAATCAACATTGCCAGCCCAATCACATACATCATAAATCACCACAAAACTACGGATTCTCGTCATATCACAAGGGCTATCGAAGTTGTTGAGACAACAAAATGGCTTACTTTTCAGGCTTGCCGGGGATATCATTGAGAGAGTAGTCAAGAACCCGAATAAGGCACAAGTTCTGAATCGCTCCAGAACTGACCATATCCGAGTAACTCGAACCCAACATCCCCTTCACCTTCATCTTCCCATCACTCGCCAAAAAACTGTACACATAAGAAACACTTCAAAACCACATCTTCATATTCAAATCCAATTCAACTTACAAACCCAAGATCTCAACCACCCATCTCCAAAGCTCCACAAATTTCAACCCATAAACCATACAAGAACCCATAAATTCGCACCGAATACACCGCAATTTCAAGACCCAACAAACCGACACCACAACCCAATAGCCCAATCAATCAAGAACAAGCAAAACCCTAACCAAGACCCCCAATCCCAACTCCAACAGCACATCCATCCAAAAGGGTGAACGAAAAGCATCAACGAAAGACTCGAATCCCCTCGAACCGACTCGACTTACATGAATCGGCTCCCGACCGCCCTGAGATCGACGACCTGTACGACCAGATCGGGGATCTCTATCGACGAATCCGGAGATGGGTTTGCTAGGATGGTGGATACGGCGTCCTGGGTCACTGTCGTCGCCATTTTTCTCTCTCGAATTCGATCTGGGATTGGGTATTGTGAGAGATGGAGAAGTGAATTTAGGGTTTAGAAAGGGGCGCGCGGTGTGGTGTTGTATTTGAAGTGGTTTTGGCGCCAGAATTGAGTTCAGTTTTCAAATTCTTGAAGGGTTTGGGGGATTTTTTTGGGTGATTTTGGCGCCTGGAGTTTTTACTTGTGATTGGTGGATTTGGGATGAACATTGAAATCATGAAATGAATTCAGAATTTAGTTTTGGCGGGTTGTTTTCGTGGGCTTCGTGACTTGTACTGTAATTTTCGCCGTTTGGGGAATTTCAATTTGTTACTCTTATTTGTTCCTAGCATTTGTTTTGTTGGGATATCTTATTTTTTAAAAAAAAATTATTATCTTAATATTTTTGTATTTATATATTTAATTAGTTGAATTTTGAAAATAATCATATAATCCCTTAAAAAAACTTAGGCTTTCAGCAATTTGGCAATAGTTTGAATAATTCTATAAATTTGAAATTTCATTTTTTGGAAAAGAACCCTATGAAAAGCACCATCAAAAGTGTTACATGTAAAAGGATGAAAATTTCAATTGGTTAAATGCATTTTTTTCTCTCATTAAAATTAGTCCCTCCATCCAAAAAAATATTGCAATAACTTTTCATTTTGATATCTCCCACTGGAATTATAAAATTATCATATCTGATAATGTTTTGGGTTAAGATTCTTATATCATATTTGTTTTTTATTTTATTTCACATCACATCATCTAAATATCATATTTTCTTATCTTTCCTCTCCCTCACATATACAAAAAGAAAGGAGGTCATTCTATACAAAATTCAACTATTCTATTAATTTACATGTACAATCTTTAGGTTGCATTAATTGTGTGTTTTTCCTAAATGGTACGAACAAATTAGAAATTTCCCAAATATCCCTCACAAACTTATTTCTCAATCTAGTACGTTTATGGTTGGGTAGAGAGAAGAGACGTCGTGCGGCTCTCTTGAGAAAAGACGCACAATGTCTTTGAGATGATGATAGGTCACAACGTTTCTTAGAAAGACGCCCAGCATCTCTTGTTGTTTCATTTTTTATTTTTATTTTCATGTTACGTTGGTTTGCCCTACTTTCTAAGATACAAGGATTTTTGTATAGTTTAACCTAATTTTTACCTAGTTTTCGTTCTAATTTGAACCTAACTTGTGACATTGGATTTTTTTATGTGTTAATATTTGAATTGCATAACATCGTTTATCTAAATCAAATCCCAAATTATTAGATAAAACTACTCTTTATTCATTACAAAAAAACTTAAACATAACATTTTTCTAATCTCACTTAGAACATGCATAAGATACAAATCATAGGAAAAAACACAAATCATTCATAAGATGGTACAACAATTTCCAATGATCTTATTTAAACTAATTCATATCCACGAATAAAGAATATCGGATTTGTTCCATCTTCCATATATTCCTGAAATATTTCTTCCGATCGTTCATTTGTCACGACCGTTTGATATCTCCAACGATTCGTTTTGGTATTTTTGTAGACTTAAAATCAGCGAATGTGGACATGTAATTTTTCATGTTGTGGGATCTTCTTCCAGAAAAGGAACAAAATCCTTTATGAATTGAAGTTCCTTATCCACACTTAAGGCGTTGATGTCTTATAGCATATGAGAAGAAGAAAGGAAAGAAGAAAACAATTGAAAAAAAGGAAAAAGGGCAAATTAGGAAAGAAGGAGTGTTTTTTTTTTTTTTTTAGTAAAAGTGATACTTTGTGGGAATAAAACTGTTTTGGTGATACCTTCTTCCAAATAAGTCTTTTAAATGATACACCGGGGGAATTTTCACTATATGTTATTATTATCCAAAACCTTCTGACGGTATGTCATGACGTCCCACCTATTTTAATATTAAATAAATCTTTATAAAAAACCCAAAAACTAAAAAATCTTGTACCAAATAAATTCTCTAATATTCAAGATAAATCAGATTCGTTAAATAACCATGATAATCTAATTAAAAAAAGTTGGCAAAAAAATTTTAAAATATGAAATCTAGGCAACGTGAAAACTTGGTCTTTGATTAAATGGATCTACTCAACATCAAGGATCATCTCTATGTGAATCGATACAATCGAGGATTATCTATACATTTATTTTCATATTTTCTTAATATCATATTTGGTTGGAAAAAATTAATATTTTTTTTTTAAATTTAAAATTGAAAAAAATTAAATTTTAAATTTTTTACTAAAAAAGATCTATATATTATCTAAATCTAAATCTAAATTTGTGATGAAAGAAGTAAGATCGAAAAACAAAATCATAAATCTAAATTTGTAATGAAAAAAAATTATACAAAACAAAATCTAAATTTGTAATGAAAAAAAATTATACAAAACAAAATCTATCTAAATCTAAATCAAAGGGAATTCAGAAAATCATAACTATTTGATGATAAAAAATAAATAAAATAATAACTAGAATTTTTGTATTTAAGCGAATTTTAATCCAACTAATTTATGTAAGGGACAAACTGGGTATTATCGTATTAAAAAAAAATTATAGGACATTCGAGTGATTTATGTTTAATGAAATTAATAGAATTTTATCCATTTAATTTATTGTCCTTTAACTACGGGTTGAATGGTTGAGATTAAAATCTTAACAGTAAATTACCTAAAACTATAAAAATTCAACAAATATTACAAAAAACTACACAAATGATGTCAAATTCATCGAATGAAAAGTACAAATAGAGATGAGATTGGAGTTAAATGGAACACCTTGTGGCGAGATGATCTGTTGTCACACGGTGAGGATTTGGTCCGATCGTCGGTGGTGGTATGGTGGTGGTTGGATTCATCGTCCGCCATTGAAGCTCGTTTGATTTTGACGATTGATGAAAACCTAAACCTAATTTGATTGAAAGATTTGGGAAAAATTGGACGAAAGAGTTCGATGTGGTTTGACTTTAGGTTTCGTTTATGAGTTTCATTAGTTCTGCTTGATGTGTTCATCTAGCTATTTGTTTGATGATAATCTTCATGGGCTTGTGATTTTTTCTTCTGTCGTTCTATTTCGATTTTGTTCAAACCCTCTATTTGATTTTTGTTCACACGCTCTATTTCATCTTATTCATGTGCTCGGTTTTGATTTTATTCACACGTTTTGTTTCAGATTTAGACGAAGATTCAGACAATGTTGTCAGATTCCGATAATGTTATCGAATTCTATGGAGGGTGTTGGATCGGATGGAGGTTGGAATGGAGGTAGGATTGTGTAAGAATATGGGATTGAGGAAGGTGTGGCCCACACCTTTGCCATTAGAACCACTTAAAAATTAGCCGTTAGGAATTTAAAAAATAGCAGTTTAGTTTAATTTTCAAAAAAGTAGTTGTTAGGATTTTAAAAAATTAGCCGTTAGTAGTTATTGGAGGTTTAAAAATTGTTCATGGTTTTCTTTATGATTTGGTTTCGAATTTGGTTATAGTAATTGTTCCGATGCGGTTACGATTCTAGTCTGATTTCGATTATGGTTACAGTTTGGTTCCGGTTATTCACAGTTCTGGTCCGGTTTCGATTCATGGTATTTGAAACCTATAATCACCCCGGACCACAATGATGGTTCGATTCTGGTCATAGTTTGCCATGTGGCAACCGATTTCGGTCCGGTTCCGAACCATCCGGGTTGATTTGGTCTGGTTTTACGGTTTGAATCGCATCATGCCCGCGTGGGGTTTATACATGTGATGTAAATTTGAATAAATTGAGAATTTTTATTTATTTTTTATTTATAAATTTTTGGAATTATTTTAACTTTCTTTCTAGTTTTGGATAAATCACCTATCTTAACAGTATCATATTTATAAATATTCGATGATAAAAAATAAATAAAATCATATCAATGTACACATTCTTTATGCAACAAAAATAATAACAATTAATAATAAAACCAAAATAATTTTTGTATAATTATTTCATTTAGCGAAAAATGTCCGAAAAACCACTTGAAAGATTTTATTTCAAAAAAATACCACTAACTTTCATAAAATCGCATAATATATCACCCCAATCCCACTCGACCCTCACCCCACCCCACTTAAAGTAGTTCATCTATAAAAACAAAATAATACGTTTATAAAAAAATAATACGTCTTTAAAAAAGTTAGTAAATTGGTTGGAATCTGATCAAAGCAATTAATATGTTCGTTGAAATCCGATCGGAACTATTAATACGACTGTCGGAATCCGACTGGAATAACTAATACGTTCGGTCGAAACTATTACATCAGCAGGAATCCGACCGGAACAACTAATACTTCTGGTCGGAATCCACCTGCCCCGTGCTCACAACTCCTTCGCCCTCCACCCCTTCACCTTCTCGTACTCATAACTCCCCTCCACCAGCTGCCCCGTCCGCCCCCAGCGAAAGTACCAAGATTCCATCCATGCCCCTCACGAACGGAAACTCCATCTTCTTGTTGTCGTCGTCGTCGGTGGAGAAGAGCATGGCGGTGAAGATGTCCCCGTCGGCAACATCGGTGCCTGCATCGCATCCGCTGGCAACCCCAACCCCTTCCTCCTCCCTCTCCTCAACCTAATCTCTCTTTAAACTCCCTCGAGTAAGATCCGAGAATGACCCCGTGCTTCGCCGAGGGATCCAGCTCCTGGTTCCTCCGCGCTCGGCGGAGTTTCGCCTTGAATATCGCGAATCTCCGGTCGTGTTCCTCCTGTGTTGAAGAGGTCTTTGAATCTCCGGTCGCAAATACTGCTCGTTGAATCGGATTTGAAGAGGTCGAAGTGGTGGCCGACGATGAGGAGAAAATGTACTAGTGGGGGAGAAGAGTACGGGGGAGGAACAAAGGTGGTGGGTGTGGGGTGGGATAGGGGTGAAAAGTACCGTAAGAATTTAAAAAGTGTTATTTTGTGGGAAATTTCTTAAAAAATATAAAAAATATAAAATATTTTTCAATATATATAAATCGCGGAAATTTTCGTTATCTCAAATTAAAACAACCTAACTCCACAATCAACAAATAATAAATTCAAATCTCGAAACCAAAAATTACAAATCCGTAGCAAAAAATCCCAACATTCATCTATGAAATCAACAATCAAATTCAAATCCGCAGCCCAATCCAAATTCAAAACAAACATCAACTTTGATTCATCAAAAGGAATTGAAGAGACGCATTGTACAAATTATCAAATCAAAACGAAATAGGTGATATTTCTAATATAGGGTTTGTTCTTCAAATTTGATTAAAAAGAGTGAATTCAATTGATATATGCATCAACAAATGCATCAATTCAATCGATATAATTCGAAAATTCCTATAATCGAATTATCAATATTTGGAAAACAATGCACCTTTGGAACAAAAACAGCGCCCCATGCCCAAACCCAAAATCTATACTGTGGTCGAACCCTAAATTCAATTTTCATGTCATACTAAATCATAATATATTACAAAAAAAATATAATTATCAATATTTCATTAAGACGCACAGTTTTGTATTGTTGAATAATGATTGAGGATCAAGGACACTTATTGACAAGGCCCACACTGTGTAATAATCAACTACAATAAACATTAATATCCTAACACGAATTGTTCTTTAGTTGTAAAATAACGGGGCGCACTGTTTCATAATATAACAAATAACGCACTGTTTCAAAAGACAAAGATGCACTGTTTCAAAACACAAATGCGCACTTTTACATTATTTAAAAAAGACGCACTGTGTTAAAAAACAAAGACGCACTGTTTGTTTATTTAACAATGTTACACTGTTTGATTCTTAATATGTTTGTTTTCTTTCTTTATTTAATGAAACAGGAAAAATGACACAATATAGAAACAATTTAGCAGCACTCATCAAAGTTTTGAAAAAGGAACCACAATTCCGATGCAAAAAAGAGCACAAAGTACACCTGAGGAGAACGTCGTTTTGGACATTGTTTGACGCAATTCTAAAAGGGAATATTAGTACATCCGATTGCAGAAAAAATGACAAATTCATTCGAGAGGTTTTATCGAATTACAACCAAGGAGACAATTCATTCACTTTCGAACACAACGAATTTAACATAGCGCCGTTGGATATCAAACTCATATTCTAAATTGTTGACGGGACGACTGAAATATGTAATGAGGACTTGAAAACAATCAATCCAAGTGACTTCCTCGAAAGAAGATTCCCAGAAGAACGTAAACCAGGAAAGAAAAATGCGTGAGAATTGACGACATCCAAACTGCAGGAAGCAGTTATTAAAGAATCAACGAGTCAAGAGCAGCATGACTATGAGGAAACAACGAGATTACTAGTGTTATACGACATGAACACTCTCTTCCTCTGCACATCGAAGGCATCGATAAAATGGGCTTATGCAAACTATGTGGCTGAAATGGACAAAATGTGTGACTTCAACTGGACGTCGCACATCTACAACAAATTGAAGAAATCTCTCAATGATAACATCAACGACAAGGTATACAAGTCCGAATCAGTAAAAGGATGCCTATTAACGATTTCGGTAAATACTCTATACTGCGACACTGTTTATTTTGATGAAAATACAAAGAATTTATCCATAGTATTATTCTTTTGTAAGACGCACTGTTTCATTTCATAAAGGTGCACTGTTTCTTTTGATGAAGACGCACTATTTAGAAATGTATAATGATTTTGAAGTAAGACGCATTGTTTATAATATAAAGGACAAAATGTTTTAATGTGCAAAGTTATTTTTACTTCAGGCGCACTATTTCTACACATAAGGACGCACTGTTTTTGTAAAGCCCTAGAAAATTACGATCAAATAAATGTAAAAATTATGATCAAATAATAGTTCGAAAATTAATAAGCGAAACGAAAATATGCGTTTTCTCTTTTGTAATAAATTAAAAGTAAGAAACGAATCTCGTTTCAAAGTTTTGAGACGTAA
>JAOVYX010018465.1:0-20136 GCA_035668315.1 Drosera spatulata
ATAGCAGTAAATAAAATTAAAATTCAGGAGCACTCATTCTCACAAGCGTAGACATGAGTATATAGAGGACTACACCTTAACTATATACTTAATTCCTAACTAATCCCTGTTTCTCTATTATAGAGCTTCCTTGTCCTGAATTTATGACATGAAGCACGCAACTCAAGGATAATCAGGGAACATATTCAGGGTTTACGGTTGAGGGAAGACAGAACTGATAAAGAAAAGGTAGGTTTCACAGTTTAGGCTTGGACTAATTGCATATTACCATGTCGATTGCCTTTATGAAGCACAAATTCATGCCTAGGCTCCAAGGTGATTCAGCCAGAAAGGTATTTTGAGGTCATCTAAAACTCTTGAAGCGTCTTCTACTTCTCCAGTATTGCACAACATCTTCATAATCTCAAGTCATCTTTTTTTTTTCTTTTTCCTTTTTTATTACAAATTACCTTCAAGGAAGATTTTCCAACTCTACAAAAACAAGATTTCCAGTACAAAATGATGGGCTCCAATATGTAAACTCATGCTATATAGACTGGATTCTGAAGACATCGTGCTGACCAAAAACCAAAAAAGGCAGTGCTAATTTGCAGATAGTTGCTTACATTTGATGACTTCTCAACTGTTTTCCATAAACTAGCTTGCTTGCTTATTCTACGCCAAATAGTCCTTCAAACAAAGGTCTGAGAGCAATATAATATCAATCTTTACGAGATCAGAAGCAGTTTCTATCTAAACTTGAACCTTTAACCATTGCATTATTCACAAAGTGTTAGATCGATTGATCAAGCTCGTGCATTTGGTCTTAATCCACAATCCAAGACAGGAAATCAATTCTCATATAACCAAGACATAGCATCACTTCATCCGACATATTCCCACCTTTTCACAAGTAAAGCGATGCCACTCTTCATAGAGACAAAACAGTTAACTTTGTTGAAAGAACAAGAAACTCAATCGCAAACCAAATAAGACAAAACAAAGATACCCCGTTGACACCAAAGGCAACACTTTCTTCACCCCATGAAACAATCAAGAAACACTAATCATCCGAAAACAGCATCCATCCAGCAATGATCAACAGTATACCTGTTGAAGCAGCTTCCTCTGCATATCAATCACCTTCTTACTCTTCCTAATCGTTTCCTGCAGCGCATCCTCCCCCACCCTGCCGCCATCATCCCCATCCCTCTCCACCGCCCTCGCCCTCAACTTCCTCCAAGAACCACCATTATGTTGAACCCTCAGCCGAAATGGAAAGTGCCCACAATCCAAACCCCCAACCCGAACCCAATCCACCGATCCCCGCGAACCAAACCGCCAACCAGGTACCCGCAACCAAGGCTTCTGAAGCAGGACAGGAGCCTCAGAGAGTGAACTCAAAGATGCCATCAACCTGTTTGACGAAATGCCTCAAAGAGCTTCCAGCATCAGAGCCCCAAACCCTACACTACAGCCAATGAAGACGAAAAACAACAACAACCCAGTTAAGGATCAATGGAAACAGACACAAAACCAAAACCAATTGGGAAAAAAATTGACGGTACTGCGAGTGTTGAAGTGTGTATAGAAGAGGTGGAGAAAACATGAAGAAGGTGAGTGAAGTGGAGGCCATGTTTGTGGTTGTTTGTAGATGCAAGGGGACCCACTGACGTGGGAAAATCATGGAAAGATTGTGTAGTTTTTTTGAGGTGTGGAAATTTTGCACATGGCGGGATGGATTATCGGTGCTGAGAAGAAGTGATGGAGTTGTTGTTCACGTTTGTACAGGAGAAAGGGGCATGTATTCCTGTACAGTAAACAATGTTGTTGATATGTGTTGAGATCACCTTTTAGGTGGGAATGTTTGTTTGATATGGAACCGAATAGGCTATTATTTACAGGGGGATGATGATAGTGTGCAAACGCGCTGACAAAACAATATAACCCAATCAATTCTGACAAATCAATCGTAGTCGTCCACGTGGAATAACAGATGTTATGATTTAATTTTATTTTTTAACCATCGGTTTCTATTTTACAGGATTATTCTTTAAAAAAAACCGGTCAACAAATTACAATTATATCCTTGAATTAAAAGTGAATATTTTTTCTTTTTATAAATTATCCGATTAAAAAAACCATATTTTGAAAAATAAAAAGAAAAAATATTAAATTTGAGAGCGTCCGTTTGAAACGATACGGATCATGCATACATGATTGTTTTGGACTTAGTTTTTTTTTTTTTTTCACTCTCCATAGTTCGTGTAAAAAAGAAAAGGATAATACAGAAAATTTGGTGTTTGGGACTTAGTTTTTTTTTTTTTACTACACATAGTCCGCATAAAAAAAAAACGGATAATACATAAATTTGGTGTTTGGGACTTAGTTTTTTTTCACTCTCCATACTTCGTGTAAAAAAAAGCGGAAAATACAGAAAGTTTGGTGTTTGGGACTTGGTTTTTTTCACTCTCCATATTCTGTGTAAAAAAAACTCGGACAATCGTTGTTTCAGAAATAAGTCATTCGTTTTTAGACTTCGATTATGCAGAGTGCAAAAGGAAAAAAAAAAAAAAAAGGTCATCCTTATTATGTCTGAATCCCTGAAGTACATATACAAGGGTTTCATGCGATCACCAAACACCATCAAAATACATCAACATCTATCCAGAACATCCACAAACGGATATATCAATCAATAAACCAATTCGTATTCGATTCACAAAAAGATTTAAAAGTAAAAACCAACAAGAAATATTAGAACTTTTACAAATACATCAATGATCAAGGCCGAGCTCTACATTTAAATAATTTCCAAGCTATCCTAAAACGAAATGTGAGAGCGAATTCCTCCTTCCATTGTTCATCCGGATTGTCGAGTGGTATACCTCGGAATATGTAGTTTATGAACTTCAAAACAAACACTTCACATTCGTTATGATTTGGTTGTTGTGGACGATTGTTGAAAGTATGAAATTCCGCATCATTGTCCGGGAAGTTTTTGTCCGGGGAGTAGGGCTGAAGCAAATACGGGAGATATCTTGCCTGCATTGAGTTAGAACAACAACATGGTTTGAAAAATTGAAGTTAAGAATTCACAAGGATAAGGACGTGTGAGAATTGCTGAAATATAAAATAAAAATATTCATGTGATATTGTTGGGAGAGAGACATATAGGACGTGTCCCTATTTAGGGGATCCATAAGTATGACCTTCCAATGCTCCATGTTGAAGATGAACGACAAAAAATGGTTGTCCGATATATGTGTAGGCATGAAAATGACCTTCTTCTTCGTGAGAGACCCTTGCCGATTATAATTGAAAAAGAGCCAAGGCCCATCTCAACAACCTTTAGAAGCTCCTTCTTATTTCTCTTTTTCAACGAAGCTTCGAGCTTTTTTTTTTTTTTTGGAGGAATAAAAATGCACAGGAAGAACACATGCAATGGGATCCCTCGTTGACGGCCTTGTGATCAAGAGAAAAGCATAGGCGTCGATCACCGTATTGAACAACCATGTCTCGGGTTGGAGGGAATGGAAAACATCAAAAGTGAGGTCGTAGAATCCGTTCCGCCACTCCTCGACGACATAATCATATAAGCAGTCCGTCCCTTCTGTCCATTTATCAAAAATTATGCTTATCTTTTTCTCACACATAGGTTCCTTTGTGCATCTCTTTGGACCTCGCATCAGACGTGGTGGCTCGATGAGAGCCGACTCGATCGTAGCCGGCTCCATAGGAACCTGCTCCGTGTGGACCCCCTTGGTTCTATGTCCCCAATCATGTCCATGCAAGGGAGCCTCGATCATATGGATCTCGATCGTAAGGTGGCTCTGAGTTGGGATCTCCACAATCTGAAAATCATGGCCATGTGTATCATTGGTCCGAAGATCCTCGCCTCGTGCATCCTCATCCTGTTATTGCTCACAGTCTTTCCTCTTCCTTCCCAAATAATACGTCATAAAATTGACATATTCGCTCTCAACTTTTGGCAACAATGTCGAAATAGGATCGGAAAGAAGAATATTGACGAGTTCGATATGGTTCAAAATAGACCATTGAGTCTTTATCTAAAATGAATAAGGAAAATTATAAGTTCAAAGCAAGGAAATATGATGAACTTCAATGGATGCCAAATTTGAAAAAAAATTCAAAACTTATAATCTTCAACTCCCAATATTGATCAAATAAAGACCGTGGTTGATATTGGGGCTAGTGAATTTGCTCCGGTGGATGAATATGTAGACGTGTGATTCTCGTGTACCATATTAGGTAGTCCTCCATGGTTATCGTAGGGAATGACTCGTCCACAATGACAGATAAACATTCCTGTCAATCATCTCACATTGCAACCTGTGAGCCGAATACCCGCTTTATATCCTGGTGCTGAAAATCGGCTTTCTGCTAACGAAAGTTCTGATGGTCAATCGGAGCCCTGGGTATTCCTTGAAGACAACCGAACTATCTCATGACCCTATCGGACATCTAATACTCCACCTAATCGAGGTGTATGAGTGGGGGGGGGGGGGGGGGTGTATGTCATCCCCGTACGCACATACTCTAAGCGTCGGATGTTCTGCTCCAGCTTATGGTCAAATCATCTGTAGAGACGCCCCCGAAATTCATTCGATGCCATTCGGTTGAATTCCCCACGATAGAAGTCAACATTGTGATGAGGATTGGTTCTCTCTCCCGACCTTGTCAACATACTCCAAGCCATGCCTCTCAGGAACACCCTCCTCGACTTAGGGAGGGTCTCCGGACGACCAATAAAGGATTGCTCATAGCACCAATACTACAAACATTCAACAACTAATCAATTCAAGCTTACAGAAAAAATATACAATGGACAATATTCGCTTAGAGAATAAATTAAACAATAATAGACCAAAATTTACCTACAACAACATGCAGCAAACAACAATGTTCTTCGTCTCGGCCTGCGACGACCTATACAAACCCCTATAGGTGTGTGACAACACCGCGACACCTCAAGCATACTCATGAATTGTCGTTGGGTCCTCAAAAAACTTGAGATAATGAGGATGAACAACATTCTTGCTCATTGTCGGGAATAAGACCGTATCAATGATGAACAAGAAAAAAGCCCGAGTAAACAACCAAACAACCACCTCCGATGCATCCTCGGGCGGACCATAACGCCCGACTGTATTGAATAACCAAGAAAACTTAATCAACCTACCCTTGAAACCTTGGGATCGAAATAGTTCCCAAAAACAATCCGTGCATAATGCCCTTTGTCCAAAAACGACGGTACCGTAACCGATTTACCCATGACCAACAAACCAAGTATAAAACTTACATCCTCTAAGGTTACGATTGCCTCCCCTACCGTGGAATGAAATGAGTTCGTCGTTGGCCTCCAACGCCGAAGTTAAACAATCTATATTTATGAAAACATGAGGGATTGTAAAAATACCAAAACCGACCCAATGACGTTGTTGGTCGTTCAAGACCCATTTGTCGATGGTTGATGTGTATTGTATTGTCTCAATCTTGTCCCGCTCTCGTCGGTTCCAAACATCATTCGAAACATATTTGTCTTTGTCCCAAAGAATTGAAGGATAGGATGGTCCCGGATTGAACTCTATAGCTAACATTAGCTAGAAATCGATTTGGTTATGGTGAATGGTGAATTCGCCTTCGACAGAGAGATTGAATGTTGTGAGGTGAATGGTGAAAGTGAATCGATCTCTGTTGAAACATGCAGAATTAAG
Organism: Drosera spatulata; assembly: GCA_035668315.1. Classification (NCBI taxonomy): domain Eukaryota; kingdom Viridiplantae; phylum Streptophyta; class Magnoliopsida; order Caryophyllales; family Droseraceae; genus Drosera; species Drosera spatulata. The sequence continues at coordinate 5,718 of JAOVYX010018465.1, forward strand.
TAACCCGGTTAAAATAAAAACGGATGAGCTAAGAACGTCCGAGTCCAATAAAAATGGACGAGTTGATTTCTTAAATTGTCCGTTTCTAATCTAAACGGACGATCTCGTTTTTTGAGCCCAAAATGGCAGAAGTTATTCTTGTCCGTCTCTAATTGAAACGGATAGTATAGTTTTTTGAGCCCATAGTGTCAAAAGTTATTCTTGTCCTTTTCTATTCCAAACTGGACATATATATTTTTTTTTTCTTATTTCTGAGTTTATTCATCAATGGTGTTCATATAGACTTGTTGGTTACTTATTACAACTTTCATCAAATTGGCACGAGTTTGATTCCTATAAAACACATTTTTCTTTCAACAATTAACAACAAGAAAGTAATAATTTTTTTCGTCCGTTTCTAAGGGAGCCGGACATTACAGAAGGTTTGGGATAGGGTTAGGGTTTTTCGAGCCAAGAAAGTCAAATTTTTTCCATCCGTTTCTATTTTAAGAGGATGATGAAAAGGTTTGGATTAAAACTAATATTCAAAACTAAAACCACCAAAACAGTACAAACATTACAAATAGGTCTTAAAAACATTACAAACATTACAAATACGATAAACACATTACAAATAGGGATAAAAACACTACAAATAGGATAAAACATTACAAACATTACAACCTATTCATTTTCATCTAGTTCAGCATGCTCTTCTAAACCCAAAACCTTATAGTGATTTCTTCTATGATGATCTGTATAGGTCTTACAAAGTGCACTTTTGCAAAGTTTTTTTACGACCGGATGTCTCCTCGATCAGATGCTTAATGCGTGTGTCTTTCTTGCGGTATTTTGTTTGAGACATAAGCGGATCTCTCAATGAAACCATCTCTTCATCTTCGTCCTCTACTTGTTTTTCGTTATCGGCATCAACTATGTTAACATCACAATCTTTAGGAACAAACCTACCAATGGATTGTTTTTCACGTTTGGCCATCTCCAAGGCGTATTGGTAACCTTCTTTTGAACATGAAGCTTGTGTCGCTAATCCTTGGAAGACATGGCAAAGATGATTGTCACGCATTGCCGGTGATTGCTCGAAATTCACATCTTCCAGAGCATTATATGCGATCCCGCAAACATCTCTATTTGTATCTTTTGTCCAACGAGAAAGTATCAAGTTCTCCGGAATAACCGTGCGATCCTTTTTATCGAGGAACCGTAAAATATGCCAGCATATCATGTCGGAGTGCTCAAACATCTGACAACTGTATTTGATCCATCCGTCATCCACAAAATCAGTTACCGTGTACGTTCTTCTCACCCTCCTTGGATCCAATGCGTTGGTCAAAGAGTAGAGTTTGCAACTGGGACTCATATTCCCCCCAACCTTTTGCATCACATACTGGTTTGTTTTGATCAACTCCTTCTGGAATCTTCTAAACATCTCTTTCCTATAGAGACTAGCTCTTTGAATCTCTAACGAAGAATTATGTATTACGATATGGTTCTTCACCATAGTTTCATAATCGGCTCTTCTTTTCCGCAAGAATTTCTTCTCCAACGCCTCACACGATTTAATCATGAAGTCCTTCATTGTGATGGAGTTGTTGACATACTGATTAAAAAAAAATGATTCATCCGCTCGCTCCTAGAAGTCCTTCTCCTACTACTATCCTTAAACTTCTCGATCGTCAAGGATTGCCAAACATAAATTGAAATCACGTTTAAAGATATCTGGATACATTCATAAATGTGATGTAAGAGCTCCAGATACTTTGAACTGATGTGCCACGAACACAAAGCATGGTGCATCCTCAGAAGAACTCTGCTAATAACATTGCCCATAGCTCTGTCCTGATCTGTTATTATGGTCATTGGCACTTTGTTATTCATCACTTCCAACCAAGTCAGTAACACCCACTTGAAAGTCTCCTCTATCTCATCCCTTAGCAAAGAAAATCCGAATAAAATCGAGTGATAATTGTGATTCACCCCTATGAAAGGAGCAAAAGGCATTTTGTACTTGTTGGTTCGGTAAGTAGTGTCAAATGTAACCACATCACCGAATCTTTCGTTGCCCATCCTTGATCGAGAGTCAATCCATACTATGGTGTCTATCCTATTTTCTGCAACCATCTTAAAACCATAAAAGAAGTTTCCCAGGCTTTTGTTTCTCAAGCTTTTGAGGTACTTCACCGTTGCTTACGCATCGATTATGGTCTAATCCACCTTCTCATGTCTCATATTCTGAACTTCGTTACGCACAACTCTTTCTGTGAACCCCATATTCTTGAGACCTCCGGCTTGCGCAGAGGGCACGTTCATCACTCTATTAGGCTCGATACCGGATTCCTCTAGTAGAGAAATCATGTTACGTGCCACTGGAGTAATATTATCACGACTTATGAATGTGATCTTATTTGGTGTTAATAACGGGTGATTGTGTGGTCATTCGTATTTTGTAACCACCCAAGTATTATCGGCCGGACGATGGACGATGAACATTCGAGCTTTGCATCCTGTATGGATCACCCTCTTTCTTTTTCTCACTCTTTGTCTCACTTCATCTTCTTCTTCCTTGCTCAATTTGTCCCAGATTCGACATATGTACAAGCGAGAGCAATAGTCTACCGATTGCATGCGTTTTCGGCTTGTTTTGATCTTCACTTGAAACCCATTTTTCTTTTCGTACGATTTGTAACATTTCTCCTTCTCGTCCAATGACCTGAATATTTTTCCTTCAAAACGTTCGGGACAATCAGATCTGGAGCTAGATTCACTTGTGTTTTTGGTTGGATTCGTCTCCTGTGCCTTGAAAAAATTATCAAAATAGTTAGATTCCTGAATTATTTCTGCAGTAATTCAGCAAGGCTGAGAACAGTAGGGCTGAGGTCAATAGAAGGGTTCAGATGAAAGGAAAGTTGATCCTGAATTACTTCTGTAAGGTTATTGCAACAAGGCTGGGGACTACAGAAGGGTTCAGATGAAGTCAGAGATCATGAGTTGCCTTCTGTGCTGTATCAGTGTACTTCTCTGTATCAACACCAGAGGTCGCAGGTCATGAATATGGTGCCAGGATGACATGAAAGTGACGTTTTCAAGTAAGGACGAGTTCAACAACGCTAGAAATTTGGGGTTGCCTATAAATACAAAGATAATGCCCAAGATTTCGTATCCTTTGAACTACTGAATCTCCTTTGCTATGAAAAGACAAGTGCAGTAAAATTTCAATTGAGCTAAGAAAGAAGTTGACAGCTGAATATCTAAGCCAGCTATTGAAGGCAGCGTTGAGTAGCACTGGTGTTAGACAAACGATTCCAAGAGGCTGTTCTGAGTCTTATTAAGAAGAAGGAAAGATCTTGTAATCAGTTTGTATTGTCATTTACTAGTTGTAAGGTGACAGGTTGATTGTGAGCCTAAAACAATCACAGTAGTGCCATCCTCTTGATCTATTACTCTGATAATCAAGGGAAGAATGGAGAAAGGGATAAAGTCGTAGTTTAGCTATATACTCTAACTAGTATAAAAACCTTTGTGTTTTTACTTTGCTGCTTTCATTATATTTAACCCTACTATTAATCAACTTCAACCAATAATAAGCTAAAAGAAATCAACATTATTGCAGTAAGGTTCCGCATTATTGCAGCAACTTAAGAACAGCTCTACTGTCCAACTAACCTTTGTTGGTTTAACAGTAAAGCTCGAAAAAAGAGACTATTCATCCTCCCTCTAGTCTCACAGCAAATTATCTTGGGACTTTCAATTTCTACCCGGGATAATTTTTTCTTTTCATCTTATACGTCCAATGTTATAACAACATGTCGTTATAGACTTCAGGATTTATGATTATTATTTAAAGATATCGTAATTATATCACCCAGGTCATATTGTGGATGTAATTCACTGAGAGGAGAATAATAATAGGAATCGTAAATCTCATTGGTAGAACACGTTGGTTTCATACATTTGGTTTTAAACCTTTATGCTATGGAGTCAATCAAGTCAAAACCATGCTCCTCGTATTCAATTATAGATATCTGACATTTTCTCAAAAACTAATATTTTCCAGTGAAAATTCCCTTGGGGTACCAATTTGAAAACTTATTTCCTAGGACGTACCACAAAGGGAACTTATTTCTCACAAGGAATCAATTTTACAATAAAATAACAAATCTTTCCTTTTTTGCCCTTAATCTTATTTTTCAAGTTTTCTTTTTTGCTTTACTGTTCTATTTATCATTAGCGATTCTCCTTTATTCATCTACGATCGTCATCGAATTCGATCATCATCATCTTCGAAGATCATCATCCTTTATCGATTCATTGGATTTGCATCAGATCTGGGTGCGGATTGTTTTTGTTTAGTTATGCTGCATGCGAATTGTTCGAACTTCTTTTCGGAATGAATTTGATCTCGTTAATGGCTGCGATCATGATGTTGATGTGCAAGGTTGATAGTGTTGCTTATCCGATTAGTGTTGTTGTGATGCGTTCAGGCTTTGAAAATCTATTGATAAGGATGTGCAATGTGCATGAAAATATTCGTATAGGTGATATTCGTATGTTGTATTTGATTCCTTCTCATGATCGTTGTATTTTGTGGAATCAAGAAGATTTGGATTAGTTATTCTTTTTGGTTGAAGCTTATATGTTGAAAATGGTTGATGCACTTGTTGCGATCCATGAGGCGCCGTCTTTGAATTCGGCTGTATCTTCGCCGCATCATTTTAATGTTGATGATGATAATTTGGTTAGATGTATCAAAATATTGTTAGGAAAACAATGGCAGATGCATCCCTGAGCAATTGTAATCCAACTCAGAAAGTAGTACGCCTAGGTCGTGAAGTAGTATACTTGAACAATTCTAAGTAAATCGATGATGCTTTTGAAGCTATTGATGATGAGGGTGTTTTAAACCTTTTTTTATGAGGATTCTTCTCATTCGGAAGGTTCCTCGAGCAAGGGCAAATGTTTTTTTTTCAAGCAAGTGGTCGTCATATCTTGATGATATCGGACAGTGCTTTTTTGGAGGTGTGAATGATGTTTGTGATTGTCTTGCAAAATATTCAATGAAGATTAGCTTTGAGTATGTTCTAAAGAAGAATACCAAGGAAAAAGTTTTGCCTTAATGCAAGTATAAGCACGCAAGACGATGTTGATGACATGTAAAGGCTTTGGCGTCCCTTTCTACTGGTTGCTTTTATATTAGAAAGTTTGATGGTGTTCATAGCATGAGAAAGGGACGTGGCATGAGCTCAACCTTCTTCCTTGATCGTGGCATGAGAAAGTTGAGCTCTAAATGCATAGCCAAGTTGATTGTTAATTTGGTTCGAGATAATGACAAGATGAATCATATTGGTATTATTTAACATTTTCATAACTGCTATGGTTTGGAAATTACATATAAGAAGGCTTTGTTGGCTTTCGACAAGGTAAAATCGTTGTTATATGGACATTCAGTCGAGTCATTTGGCATATTGAGGCCTTGTGTTGACAAAACATTGAGGATGAATCCAAGAAGCCACATAACACTCAATGTTGGTAAGTCATCATAACGTTTTCGTCGTCTTTTTCTCTCATTTCATGCTTCGATCGAGCGTTTCAAGCATTGCCGTCCAATGTTATTTTTGGATGATACTTTCTTAAAGGGCCGATTTCATGGAGTGTTACTCTCGGTCACGACAAAGGATGACAACCAAGGTGAGTGCCGAAATCTCTTTACACTTAAACAATCTAATGACTTTTAGGCATACTAGTATGCTTGATCATTTTAATCTTACTAGTTGAATCTGATATGATTTTGAAATTGGATTCTCATAAGTTTTATTTTATTTTTTTGATTTCTGTAGGTTTATATCCTTTGTCTTTTACTCTCATTGATTCGGAGACGCAAGAAATTGGCATTAGTTCTTGATTGAGCTATGCAATGTGATTCCCATATATCATTCAATAAACTTTGTTTCTGATCAGAATCTTGGACTCCCCAGGGTGTTTCTGAACGACAGCCATTTTTTCTGTTTGTTTCATCTTTCAAAAAATCTACATGTGAAGTTCGGAGGCGGTGCATTTGGCAACAAATTTAGGGAGCAAATGACCTACCTATTCGCAAATAAATTCCTATAGAAAGCTTATTGTCCTACGAAAAAAAGGGAGGCAGAATAGTGGAGAATTTCCTTGAGTCTTTGCCTTTTGAGGTTGGACGAATGCTTTTGGTAGGGGATGCCGTTATGTTGAATTCACATCGAATACGGCCGAGTCTTTCAATGCATAGCTGTTGGATATGCGAGATCTCCCTATCATGTAAATGGTTGATCGCATACGTTTGAAGCTTATAGAATGGTTCTCCAAGCGTAGGGCAGAGGCGGAAAAGTAGAATAGTATTGTTTACCCTATTATGCTGAATAAATTAAATGCTCTTATGGTCAAGGATTGAACATTCGACAACAAGTGGGGCACTGATTTTGTTTTTGAGGTCTTATCGGATCCGTCTGCTTCTGTTGATATTCAACAGAAGATGTGTTAGTGTTATGCATGGCAGCTTACTGGTTTCTCGTGCATTCATGTGGCTTATGTTATCGTAAAATATTCCATTCATGTGGATAAGATGGTGGACTGGTATTTTCACATGGACAGTTACCGTATGAGCTATCAGTTGTCTATTAACCCTATCCCTTCTTCTCTTATAAAGGAAAAACGGGTGGTTACAATGGAGGATGAGGTTGTTCCGTCTTCAACTAGTAGGCAACCCGGAAGGCCACGAAAGAGGAAGATCAGATCGAGGGGAGAGGTAGTCCGAAGGATAAGATGTTCTTGATGTTTTAATTTCGATAATCACAACAACAAAACATGCTGAAAAGCGTTGCGCTGAGTAATGATTTTCAGATTGGGGGTACTAGTCTCTTGATGAGACGTACTAGATGTGATTCTGTACTGGGACGTACTACTTGTTAATGTGGTATACTAGTTTACTTTTTACTTTTCTTTTTTTCTTTTTCCATCTGACGTACTACTTTTTAATTAGACATGCTAATTTAATTTTGAGTTGCAGTTTTCGTTATCATTTGAGGCAATATGCTTTGTTTTCATCAGAAGTACTAGTAAGCTGCTTATGCGTACTACTTTGAATTTGTAATTGGACTTACTAGTTTGCATTCAGACGTACTACCTGTTTACTTAATTACGTTTCCAATATTTTGGACAACCTTTGTGCATTCATAAACATTTATAACCCAGCCGTTTTCACACAGAAATACACTTGTGCATTGTTTGTTCCATCAGCAAACCAAAATACACAATAATCAGTGTTCTACTAATTGTTCTTCGTAGGCATCTTGAACTCGTGATCCCGGATCAATGTGTTGACCAGGTATCCCCTAAACTTTTGGACTTCGAGCAGCGTCATATTCTTCTCAATAAGCTTTTCTTGTTTGATGATTTATTCTATTAGCTTCAAGACCACAATTCCACAGTCTATGGCCCTTATCAGTTGTTGTGGGTTTCTTTGCATGCCACTATCTTTGTCTCGTCCTGTGGGGGATTGTTTTGCACTACAAAAAAAATCCAGGCCATTTGCGACAGTTATTTTCGCCGTAAATTCCATCGCAAACAGGGTTTAGCAACATATTTGTGACTGAAAGTGACTGTCGCAAAATACCTAATCGCTAATTTATTTAGCCACGAATGATTCAAAATCTGTCATACATTAGCGACGGATCTGTCGCAAATTGGAGACTGCTGGGAAGAATGACAGTCGCTAAATAGCGATGGAAGCTGTTGCTAAATAGTGACGAAAGCTGTCGCTAATTTACGACGGAAACCATTCTTCCGTCGCAAACTCTTACTCCTGGAATGGATTTGTTTGCGATAAAATCCGTCGTAAATTAGCGACGAAATGGTTGTTGGCCATCGCAAAACTAGTTTTCGAGGAGAAAAAAAAAACTGAAGTCGAGCCTCGCTTGCTGTACACAAACATCCATACACCCAAAATATATTTTTGGGGTGTCTAACCAACATCAAATACCAACCATACACGCAAATTACATGTCATAATTCCAATTAAACAAGTTATATATATTAACATCCAATGGGAGAAAAACATCTAACAAAAAGTACCAAACATCCAAGTTTAGAACACATGAGTATCCTCGGACTAGCCGGGAGGGGACAGTGGATCCCGAGACTGGTGAGGAGGTCGAAAAAGCGGGTTGTTACCGCACTAATACTGCTATGACAGCCACTGAACCAATTGTGTTAGCTCTTCAATGCGTGCTGTTAACACCGCATTGCTCTCCTTCAACTTGGCGAATTCACTTGGATCGACCAAGGGAGCCCCCTTTCTACTCGAGGACAGTATGTCCTTCGATTAGAACATGGAGCTGGCAGATCCAAGACCATACACGCGTCCTTTCTTGCACCCAGTCGCTTGGAGGTATGCTTGGCTCTACGCGTCGTTGATCTCCTCCTCGGTCGGCTCTGTACCTGGCTACGTCTCCGCAAACAGTTGATCCATGAGCTCCTTCTCCAGTGTGGAGTATTGAGCCTAATATATATAACTCGGATATTTGCCATTTGATTGAAAAAAATAATTCACTTAATTCAATTAGTTATTAACAAAAAAAAAAATATTAGGAGCTACAATCTTTAAAAAAACAGTAAACTTACCACCGTCTCCTTCGATCTCTCTTCACACCATACGACCTCGCCAGGCTCGTTGCCCTTCTTGGTGTGTGTCTTCTCAAATACCTAATTTTTATTTGTTTTTCTATTAATTTGTTTTTTTTTTTTTTTTTTTTTTTTGCAAACAAATAATCAATAAGACACCATAGAGTGAGCATTTTAATCAAAACTTATAAATTGTAACTCTTCAACCCCGTATATCCTTATAAAGTGCTCCAGCATTAAGGCATCCACATATGTTTTCGACATCTATTCCAAATGAAATATGAAATTGCTTTAGTGGTTTAAAAAAAAGAGAGAGGAATTTGCAACCTGTTCTGCATCAATCTTATAGTTACCTCTGTGTGGTCCAATGAGTTATAGTGTGTTTACAATGCATTATTTGTATCTAAGACCAAGAGTGTCCAATGCCTCGGTATTTCTCCAGGCCTGTTTCTGTTTAAGTTCATAAGAAGATATTCCATCTTCGCTTTAAATTCGCTTGGACGACCTTATCCACATAGGCATTAGTTTCTTCTTTCATATATGACATCTCATCTCTTTTTGTGATATAAGTCTGCCATACTTCACAATGGTTAGTTTGATATTTTAACATCCTGCAAGAAAAAATAAATAAAAAATAGTGTACGAATATCGTATCCATGATTCGGAATGGTACACGACAAAGCTTTCACTTCCTGGTGTTGTTCGACAGAGCAATTATGAATAGGCGTTTATGACGTGGCTCGTTGTCGTTTGCATATTTAACAGATCAAAGATGTCATCATAGGAAACATAAGCTGAACAGTCTCCATCATCACCCATATGAAATTTCTACAACGAGAAAAAAAAGGAACATTAGAAATGGTTAATCATCGAGAGACATACTAGCCTGAAAATTAGGCATACTACCTCTTAAATTGAGTCATTTATTAACTAGACGCATTAGTATGTAATTAGGCATCCTAGTTGTTAATTTCATAACAGGTGTACTATTCCATCATTATGCATACTAGTTTTGAAAATGACTAACCCAACATAAAAGAAAAATAATTAACAAATAATTAAAATTAAAAATAACAATAGACTTAATGTATATCATAGTTTGTTTGTAAAGATCCAAAAAATTTGAGATAATTTATTTTCTTAAAAAAAATAACAAAAACAGTATATTATTGAACGTCATAATTTATACAACGGGGTTATGAAATTCATTTGTCAAAATCATGACAAAAATATGATAAGGACAAGAAAAATTTCGTAAAATTTAGTTTCACAATAATTAATATGAATAGTAAATCATTATACGTTATAATTTATTTTGCGGGGTGAAAAGATATGTTTGACGATATTATAAGGAAAAATTCAAAATATGAATGAAATACAATCCTAATATGCAAATATGTGGATATACGGTCTTAATACGAAAATATCGTATTTATACGAAAATGACGTAAACCTAATTTGGGCACTTATTATCCTTTATGTCAATTTCTACTCCACCTAAATTAAATTATTTATCCACTAATTATTCACTAAATACCCTCTAATTACCCACTAAAACTATTTTGGCAGACCCGTTGTCTTCTTCACCTTCCTCCTTGGTCTTTTTCTTTGCTTAGCCCCCTGTACGATGGTAATTTCTTCTTCCAAAGGATTTTATTAGTCATCCGTCATCTCAGTTTCCTTCTCCATGTTTTCCTCCTCGACCTTCTTCTTCTTCTTCTTCATCTTCAAGTCACTGTCGTAGAGGTATGGCGCTTCTAGGAACTTGTTTGCTCCCTATGACCCTTTTCACCAGTGATGATGGATCTGGATTTTTGGTCGTTTTCTTCTTTTCTTGCTGTTCTTTTTCTCCTTCTTCTTCTTCTTGTCGTTTTCCCGAGCCGATTGTTGGCTGTATTGCTTCGGTTTGTTGTTCCGCTAACTTGTCAACCAGGATCACAATTTCCTTCTCCTTACTTTCCAGCTCTTCTTTCAGCTTACGATATTCTTCTTTCTGCCTCTTGTTCTTTTTTTCGTACACATTGATCAATTTTACGTGATTTTCGATGTCCTTGTCTTTATGCATAAATTTCTTTTCGAGGAAATCCTCTCTTTCCGTTGTTGTCTGAATGACCTTTTGTAGCGTCTCGATTTGTAATCTCTGATGCTTGCTCTCCGTTAGTAGGTTGTTGATCTTCAGGTTCAGAACATCGTGCTCCTTGTAGTATTTGTCTTTTTCCTCCTTCAAAGCATTCAAGCTTTCTATTTTTTTTTTTTGTCCAGCCTCATTTGCATCTCTTTGATTTTTGTCTCAGCTTCGTCCCGTTGTGCTTTTAGTGAGTCAACCAACTGTTAAGCATTTACATACAAACTAGGCGGGGCATTGATCGTGTTGGTTAGCTCTTCATTAAGCCTCTTCAAGCTGAGCTCCAACTCCACAACTTTTCCTTTCATCTTTTTTTTTTTTTTTTATTGCTCTAGTTTCGCCTTTTCCTTTTCGTGCAGCTCAGCCTGATCCGTAGCGTTTCCTCGACTGTGCGTAACTCCTCTTTCAATTTTTTTTAATCCTTATTTGCATGATGTCTTCTTTCGCTGTCATCCCAATGGCATTCACCAACACTGTCAAACCATCTACTGTATCACCAAGAGCTAAAACATCATCTTCTTGTTGATAGACGTCTTTCATAAGACTGTGGCACTCATCTTCTTCGAGGTTCGGTGCATGGTATTCCTGAATAGGACAGGCACGTTCAATGCCTTCAATCTCCATGTCATGCACTTCGTCTTTGTTTTCTTCTTCATTCACTTTATTTATGCCTTCAGTGTGATTGTCTTTCGTTTTCTGGTCTTCATCATCATCATCTTTTCAGCTTCGCCATTGTTATTTTCTGCTTCGGCTTCATCATGCGCACTTGATGTGTATGAAAACACACGTCGTCATTTCTTTATTCTAAATGGTTGTTTTATTCCTGTTGTATTGTCTAAATTACATTTTTAGCGTTTTTTTATCTTGGAATGTTGGTACTGCTGTGCTTTCATGTTTTTGGCAGATTGGGGTGAAGTTTGGAGCAAAAATGAAGAAGAATGAAGAAAATAGCAAGTCATTAGCTCAAAAAGCTGCATTTCACGATTCATCGCCATTTCACGTGTTTCGAGAGTTTATACGTCAAAGTTTCACAACGCTCAACTAGATTAGTACGTTTAGATGTCATGTATAAAATTTTAGAATTTTTGGACGTCGTTTAGCATTTTTAGTTTTAGTTTTAAGGTAAACAGTACACCTGTCGCGGGCATAAACAGTGTGTCGTGGGCGCAACGCCCATAATCGCGGATGCGACGGTGATATTTCAGCAGACTTCTAGATTTTAATTTGTCGCGGACGCGACAGGCATAGTGACAGCCGCGACGTGCCTCTAGATGCAAAATAATAAGTTTCAGCCGTCGGATCGATCTGGTTGCAAGCCCTCGCCTATAAATACGTCTCCTAGGGTTATTCTAAGCATAACACAGAGGAGGAAATGCTCAGGGAGGCAGAGGCGATCAAGGGGGCGAGAGACGCAAGAAGGACAAGCTTTGGAGAGGAAATTGAAGAGATTTTGATCCGCAACGCATAGGAACCCGTTGGGCATTAGTTTGGAACGCTATGTGCGCTGTAAAACACTGGTTCTCAGTTTGTCAAACGCAGCAGGATGATTGTTTACATTGCTTTGCTTAATTCCATGCTTAATTCAATGCCTATGTGTGAGTAGTTCATTAGTAGGGATGTGTTGATTAGTTTTGATGTCATTAGATCATGAGATGTTGAGTATTTAAGACAAACCAGAGGTGCTTGATAAAGGATTGATGCATGAAACCTATTGGAATTATCATATAACATGCGTATGTTAGATTGATCACCTAAAATACATAAGTTAAAGCTATAAATCATGCTAAATGGTTTAGTTTAGTAGCTAATTGATATAATATGATTTAAGCTAATTGTCATATATAATCAATGGTTTCAAATGCATGCAACATGATTAGTTTAAGCTAATTGCTATTACCTTTTAAACACCCCCCCCCCAATTCCTAGAATAGTAACTACTTTAAGTTAGTTTAGTTGGACATTCACGATTCCCTGTGGGTTCGACCCTTACTTTCACTACTGCATTAATTCTATATTCATAGAGTAAAAGTGAGTGCTTATAAACACTAATTTGGCGTGCCTACGACAGCATTGCATCAATAGTCTCAAAGGACACCATCAACAATGGGAGATTAGCCATGCTCACTGAAGAATTCAAAGATGAAAATATCCGTACAATGAAGAAGCATATATCCATAGCTTATAATCTCTTGGCAAGTGTTTGAAAAAGGCAACCATGTCAAGGGAGTTTACCAAGGATCAAATTACTATGGATCAGCTGGAGGTTATGTGCGCAATCTTGATGAAATCCAAGCCTAATTGGGAAAAGTTGTTGATAAAACACCTTGCCAAGGCAGTGCAGGACAGGCAACTGCTTTATGAATGAATCATCAGCATATTTCTAAAGTCAAAACTAAAGCTGTCTGATAAGAAAGGAAGAGCTTCGACAGATGCAAAACAGATATATATAAAAAAGATCGGCAAAATAGCCCAAGGGCTTTGCCAAGAAAGGGAAATCAATGCAGACTACATCAATGGCATTAGATCAGCCATTAAAGAAATTCGTAGAAAAGGACAAGGAAGCCAAAGGGAAAACTCCCAAGAAGGTTTCTACAACAAAAGAAATTGTAGCCAAGGCAGCTGCAATAAAAGCTCTAGAAGCCAAGGCTCAAACTACAAAGGGCCCTACTACAAAATCGAAAGTGCAACAGAAGAAGACAATGGTGAGGCCTCCAAGGCCTCCAAGAATCTGTGGAAGTAGAGGACGCTACCTCAATCATACCAGGACATCAGCCAATGGAATCCATGACAGAAGAGGAAGTCAATTAACCATTGAGGGACTCGAGCGTAGAAGAAACCACTACAGACTTTGAAGGATATATGAATGCAGCCGAACAATTGGAATCTTACAAGGGAAAGCATCTATCAATAGAAGTGGAAATAGAGGAATCAGTCCCAATCAGCACTATCCTATTCCATCATTAGAACCATCAGTGCTGACTGTCATTGTGGAGGAAGGGAGAACATGGAAGATGAATCCCACTAAAGATATCAAGATTGCAGTGCTTCATGACTCCAACATAGCCTTGGAAGTTCTAAGGGATGGTCAGGATGAAAATCTGATATCCATCATCACTTAGACTGTAGAAATATGGGCAAGAATTCGTGAAGGTCCACAAGCTTCATTCAAACAAGAGATGTTTTCCCTGGGGGCACAACAGAAAATAAATAGAAGCCATGAAAATAGAAATAAGAAGACAAGAAAGACAGCCATGAAAACTAAACGCCGCCTTTAACACCTCTCGGTGAGAGATAATGCGTGCTGTCGTTTACACATCAAATTAATATTTATGAGCACTCACTTCACTCTATAATACAGATTTAAATGTAGTAGTGGAAGTAAGGGTCGAACCCACAAAGAAAGTTGGAACTTATCAACTAAAATAACTTAAGGCTTTTACTATTCTAGGAGTTGGGGGGGTTGTTTAAAAGGTTGAATAACTAAAGTAATGATTCAGAAATGTAAAACAAAACTAGATAGTAGGGTGGGTAGCTTAGATAGGGAGAAATGTAGGGATTATGATTGATTCATTACGAATTATTTAGATCAATCATTGATGTCTTTAGGTGTGATGATTAAAATGGAATGTTTGTAATGAGTATTGGCTTAAC
>JAOVYX010018466.1:0-20136 GCA_035668315.1 Drosera spatulata
CTCTCACCAAACTGAAGCAGAAAACCAAGGTGCTCAAACCTTTCCATGGGCAAAACCTGATCAAAATCCAATTCACACAGCAACTTAGGGACATTTGAAAAGAATGCTTGGAACATATTGACTCCTAGAAAGCATTGTCTCCAATCTCCGATCTACATATAGATCGAATAGATGAAAGATTCATGAGTACATGACCAACTCCATGGCTGCCATACTCTATTTCCCAATAGGTACTTCAATAGCTGACGTGGGAGCAATATGACAAGCATAATAGGCCTTAACTATTATTCTAGTTCACGAAGTGTGTGAGAGGAAAGAATTCTTCACTCTTTTTTCAATTCAAAGCCTCGTCACGGAAAATAAGGGTACAATTTTGCATCTTCTATAGGATTCTTTATTTAGAAATGTTTACGTCACAATAAAAATCAGCAACTAGATACTCAAACCAGAATAAGTCTAGTGACAAACCAGTGATTCATCTCCTTCTCCATCCAGGGCCTCGGCTAAAAGGGAGACAATATTGGCCAAATGCTTTTGCAAGTAGGAAAGCTGGTAAGCCTCTTCATCAGCCTGTGAAGGCATAAATCTGCGGCTATTGCTTCGTACAAGCTGTGATAACACAAATTTCAATGGTTAATTTCTTAAGGATGGCATCAAAATCATTCGTGCACAGAAAATCATCACAACAGGTTACCACAAACCAAAAGCTAGAGCCGCACCCCAAGGTAAGGCGGCAAAAGGACAAAAGCATGACATCATTATAAGGAAACAAGGCAATTGGTTCATGCGATGTCTTACAAACAAGCTTCATGTAAACCCGGTAGGTAACCAACATTTTGCGATCTGCAATGAACCTATCTTGTTCACATATCTATGAGAACCAGCAGGCTCATTAGAAACTAACCCTTCTAGGGCTTGCTCTTGCAGCAGAGCCAAACGAAACTTCTCACAACAAAGCAACTCATAATTCGCAGAATCCCTAATGGCACGCTTAAGCTACTTAATCGACAAACAACCATTTCACATAATAACACCAATAAGACACAATTGCACACCCAAAACCAATAAGATTCACAATAACGAACGACAATGGCAGTGTCAAACACCAATAATTAACAGCAGACGAACACCACCGTGAAACACAACCTGCAACGGGGACAAAGCAGACAAGTAACCGTCGAACGCAGATGTCGAAGGCCAAACATCAGCAACGGACGCAGAATCCTTGTGAGTCCTCGGCAACAACCTCTTATAACTCTGAACATACAGCCACAAAACCAAATCAAACACATTCACCCCAACCCCATCGATCCCCTCAAACCCCGCCTCGATCAGCGGATCCGAATCCGAATTCAACACCGACGCGACTGTGTCCCCCACGAGCCTCGCAATATCCTGTCCGATCCCGAGAGTCTCCGACACGGCCGTCGAATCGACACGAAAGGGACCGGCGGGGGACTCGGATTCGATGGATCGTTGGATGAGCTTGTCCTTGATGGAAGCTAGGGTTACGGCGGGGTCGGAGAAGATGAGCTTTGGGATCGGGAGGAGGCCATACTCGAACGGCTCCCGCCGTGTGTGGAGGTAGATAGGATCTTTGACGGCGGTGGCGGTTTCCGCCATGGGAGAAGAAAGAGAGGGGAATGGTGGATTGAGGTATTTTTTGTATTTTGGGGCCTTTTTTTTGTTTTTCTTTGGGGAATGGAAATGGGGAAAGATGGTAGGGGAGAGGAGGGAGGAGTGAAGTGGCAGGGGTTGGAGTGAGGCATGCTCTACCGTTGAGGTTGGTTCGGAGATGTGAACGAGTGGTTTAGATTTAGCTACAATTAACCTATTTTTCTCGTCCAATAAAAATTATATCATTATATTATTTTTATACTATTAAATATATTTTTTAAATAATTTTATTATTTATTTTAATGATATAAAAAAGTTATATTATTGATTCAAAATTGAAATATATAATTAAATTATCAATAATATTTTATGATAATTTTACATAAAATAATATTTAAACGTCCCACAGATGATTTGTAACATGAATCATTTTACTGTTTATATATGTCTATGTTGTAGCTATTTTTGGCCGAAGGAGTATTTTATATCGTTTTTACAAAAAAAAAATTGATAATACTTTACATTTTATTATCTTTTGTTTTGAGTCATTTCACAATTGGATAAACTCTTCAATCTGTTCACTACTTGGTTTTCATTAATTGTTTAAGTTCATAAAGAAAATGGCTATCATAAATATTAGATTTAGATAGCATACATAAACCTTTTTTAGGGATTCTGCTATTAATTAACTTATCATTAAAATCAGAATAATCTAAATTCTTTTCTGTCATTAAACATTCCTTCCAATTTTCATGAAGATGTCATCGTCGTGGATTCGATGGATTCATGAGAAAAACCTTCATGAAGGTGATATTTGGAAGGTAAATGTGAAGGCCTCGGATAGTTAATACTTAGTACTGAAAAGGCATTGCGAAGATTAGTGATGAATTCTTGTAGGTTATTCATAATTTTTCTGATGTTGATGTCTATGTGTTGTTGCTTTTTATTCTTTCTTTCAAAACCCTGCTGCTGATTGGCCTTGATGGAATGCGTGTAGGATAAGGATATCTTGTCTCTTCATGAGAAGATAACATGCTAAGGACGAGGGACTGGTTGAAGAGTCACGACTTAATAAACAATGATTGATGTTTGTTGTGTCAAGATAGTTGTGAATCTCATCAGTATTTGCTTGCTTCATGTGAATTTTCAAGAAGATTATCTGCAATATTAACACTGTAATGAAACTCAGGCTTGATCATAGGACATGGGAAATTGGTTTGGTTGGATCACGAGTTGATGACAAAAAAACTCAAATATGACAAGAAGTTGTCGTAGGTGTAATGCTGCTAAAGTTTATTTGATATGGCCGGAGTGCAATCGTCGCCTGTGTCACCAAGGAGGAAGGGATCCTGATGATATAGACAGTACAGTAAAACTTATTTTGAGCTTTATGCAGCTGAGGAGATGACGAATGGGTTAGGCTATACAGTAATGCTCTTTGGTGTATAATTACTAGTTACATTTGGCAGTTGGTATATGCAGTCATGATCAAGAATATGTAATGGGATGATGGTTAGAAATTAATGAAATTTTGCGTTAGGCCCTTAGATTGGGGATTATGTGCTTGTTAATTTTTTACTTTTTTCGTCCTGAAAAAAATACAACATGTCAAAAAAATTACTATCTCCGTCCTGAAATTATTACAACGTTTTGACTTTGTACGCGTTTCGATACAAAATTTGACACGCATACAACGACGATTAAACGTAATTTTTTGTGAATTTATCGTGAAATATCAATGATTGTGCAAATTATATACTTCAATCTAATACATGTTGCGGGACGATCAGATGTGATTTGATATGAAAATGAGACTTATATTTATAAAATAATGCAAAATACTTATATGTTGCAATAATTATGAAACGAAGGGGATACTATTTAACACGCATTTTATTGAGTCTCGTTCTTAAAACGATCGATGTTCTATCATCCTGCAACTATCGTCGTATCAAAATATATAATTTACACTATAATTGATATTTCACGATAAATTTGGGTAATTGATATTTTCAAGATTGATTTGAATTATCAAAGGCAACATTGTGAGGAGGGGGTAATTTTGTCCAAAAAAAATTAGATGAGTGTGATGCCTTGGATATATTACTTTTTGTCTTGGAAATAGTTGCCTCCTAAATTTGTGTAAAACAATATTTGATTGTCCCGATATTGGTTAGAGTTTGCCTCAACAAGTTCTCAAATATTTGCCTCCTAAAGTATTGCAATTTTTATATTCCATTCGTCTCAATTTATTTATAATCGTTTGATCCGATATTAGATTTTATGTATGTGTTGAATTTTTGGGGGATTTGACGAGAAAAAAATATTTTTTTAAAGGTAGTGGGATTTACTGTAACAATAAGAGAAAATAATGAGTGTAATGTAATATAATATAATTGATTTTATTTTTCTAGATTAAAAATTTGTTATAAAAAAATACAAATAAATTAGACCAATTCAATAAAAAGATGTTATATTTATATTGAGTTAGAGGGAGTAGGATGGAAGAAATAATGTCCTTTTTTTTTCTTTTGGTCGAATGGACAATTTTAATGATTAAATAAAATGAAGTGGAAATTGTGATGGGAGGAAGGAATGGATAATTTCCAAAAGAAATACTAAATACTTTGTGCATTTATTTTTTTTGAATATTTTTTTTTATTGATTCATTCATGTATTATGTGATGGATTGATTCAATTACAAAATCTAAAAAAATAATATTTAAAATAAAAAAAATACAATCAAATTCCATCTTGAGGGAAAATCCGTAACTCCTCGTTTCCAAATATCCGATAACATGATTGCCACGTGGCCTCAGCCCATTGCTCCTAGTCAATATCGCGGCCCAGTTTCATTTCCTCTGGAACACTCTTCGACCTGAGTGCGGTAGCCGACTGACGTTTTTACATCCCCTTGCCATGGCTAGCATCGCTACGTCAGGGTGCTGCACGGCTCTCTATTTCAACAGGTAAACCCTTGGGATTGCACCTTGATTGTAACATTTTACAATCACAACTTATGAATTCTTTGCGCCATTGGTTTGTGTTTGTGGTCTTGCTATCATGTCGAGATGTATAAAAATGCTCGGATGCTCGGATATTCATGGCTTAACAATGGGATTAGACTTTTTCAAGAGTTTAGTTTGGCATTAATCCAAGCCAATACAGATAGTCCCAAGTTTGAATCAATACATTGACAGTTGAGAAACCCACATCGTAATTTGGAAAATGCGGAATCTATTGCTATTTATTATTCATGTGTCACTTCTTCCAATGTTAATTGGTTTTAGGGTTGAATTCCATGCTGCTTCTTTGTTTCGGAGCGAATAATGCATTTGAAATTAACCACCACATGTGCTCCGCTTCATCCATATATACTCCCTTCGTCTCATTTTAGTTGTAACCGTTTAACCTGACACGCAATTTGATGTGTGTTGAATATTTATGAAATTTAACGAAGAAAAAATATTTTTTTAGTGGTAACTGGGTGTAAGTGGAGTTTGGGAAAGAGAATGAGAGAGGAGGAGAAAGGATATGATGGAGTAGTTTGATTTTATTAATATAAAGGGTAAAAAGGGGCTAAAGGCTTTTTAGCTAATTGGCTAAAGAAAATCAATTTTGATCATTGATTTTCTCAACTATCTTTTTTGTATTTTAGCTAGTAAAAATTGAATGATGGAGATTCAATCATTTTTTTGAATCAATGGTTAGGATTGATTCCTTTAGTCAATTAACTAAAGGGCTTTTAAAACCTTCAAGCCCTAATATAAGTTGATTATCAAATAGGAAAAGAGTAGAAGTATTGTATTTATATTGAGACTAACAAAAAAAAAGTGTTGTAAATAAATTAGGATGGAGGGAGTATATTAAACCTCTGGATTCCATCTCAAAATCAAATGGCAATGATATGAATGACTCAGGATCTATATATGTGAGTGTATTGATTTCTTAAACTCTAATATGAGTAAAGTTTCCTCAACAATATACAAAGTGTCCAGACTGATTAAAAGATCCATTGAGACTATATGCAGAACCCCATGCCACAGGCCTTCTGAGTTAAAGATGAGTTAATACTATGTGTGGTAACGTTCCGCAAAAGGTCATGTAGTTCATTCTCAGTTGCCTTTGTTTCAGCACAAGCCTCAATATAAGTTGCAAACTTTGAGATCACTGATTTACATGTTTTATGTCGGTCGACATAGAAAGTTGTGTTCATTATTAGCATTGATGACACTAGGCAAAATGTCAGAATGAGAGACCAAGAATATGTTTTCAGCAATTTGCAGACATCTTGGTCTGTGCACCGAACCCTGGATGCAAGGATCGTTTCAAGGAAATCACTTTTGATGAGAAGCCTCAGACTCAGAGTAAGTGCAGAAATCAATTATGTAAATGCAGATGAAGCAAAACAGCTATTGGCGGTTGAGGGGTTCACGGTTGTCGATGTACGGGATAAATCTCAATTCGAGAGAGCTCACATCAAGTCATGTTACCATGCCCCCCTTTTTATCGAAAACAAGGATAATGATCCTGGTAAGCGTGTTAAATTTTCATCAAGTCATGCCATGGTCTTTCATGTTTTGTTTTGCTTGAGCCAGGAGTTCCTTGTTCACTGGTTTGGACTCGACAGATCAGGCTCTCTTCTCTGGGCTACTTATTGAATTACCTAATCAAAACCACACTGACCAGATTTTGTGACGTTATGCAGGCACAATAGTAAAAAGGACTTTGCACAACAACTTTTCTGGTTTGTTTTATGGGTTGCCGTTCACCAAACCAAACCCTGACTTTGTGCAATCTGTCAAGAACCAGTTCTCACCAGAAAGTAAAATATTGCTTGTTTGCCAAGAAGGGCTGAGGTTGGTCTTTGCGATTGTTCTTTTTTTCTTTTTCGCTGACAACAGAAGCTCCCAATTTTTGTAATTATCCATTTTCCTTTCTATCCTTCTCCCCTTCATCCGTGTGTGAGCTTGTTTGCCTGTAAGGGCAGAAGTTTCTCATTACATCTTTCTTTGTTCCTCTTTTTGGGCAACAGAGGCTCCCAGTTTTATCATATGACTATCAATTTTTTTTCCTTTTTCATTTCCTTTTGTGTGCCTGCACTATTGTATGTGCTCGTGCATGCTACAGAAGCTGAAAAAGTTTTATTCTCAACTCAGGATCTGAAGCATAGTTGTCTTACAATTAGGTAGTGCCTCAGGTGATGTGAAATTGGCTAAATAAGGGGTCTCCTTTCTCAACCCTGAGTTCAGGGGTTCAATCCTTTTAAGGGTATCAGAAAACAATCTCTTTACTAAAATTATAATAGGAGTAGAGCTGCCTACTACTCGTCCTACCCATACCCCGTACTTGATGGGAGTCACAGGATAGTATGAGTTGTTGCCTTTGCCTTTCTTAAGGGTGGAGCCAGAAAATTCTATTTGGGGGTGCTGGTCTAAAATCTGTGCCCCTTCCATTTTAAAATAATTCCTACAGTTGTTACAATATGCATTATACGATAAGTATTTTGAGGAGTTATCTTCTTTAGTTAAAATAATGCAACAAAGAAACTTTATTAGCACATGATAAGTTTGTGTAAGGTTATGTTTGACTGTACTGCACATTTGAAGTGTTCAAATGCTTTGAGATTTGATGAATTACTGTGTGAAATTTAATTTGCTAATTTTCCATATCAGATCTTCTTGGTTTTCATTTTGAAGGTCAGCAGCTGCCGCTAGGAAGTTAGAAGAAGCTGGGTTCCAGAATATTGCATGCATTACCTCAGGGCTTCAATCAGTAAAACCAGGTGATTGCAAATAATTTGCTTCTTCGTTGTTGGCTGCTTTGAGGTAATAACAGTGTTTAGTCTATGACTCTATTTTTCTCGCTTATGCTTGCATTTGATAAAATGTCATCCTGTCATTCATATCCCTCTATGTCAATCCGCTCGTAAAGCGCATCTAACAAAACGTAGTGGGCACACGAGCTCAACCGATGAGCAATTTGTGTCAGCCAAGACCTGATCCATCCTCACCACCAAATCCCAGTTACTTGTGGATTCTTCCTCATCCACTTTGTTCTTATGTATAGTAGTATCATGATAACATTTGCTTCACTGTTGTTTCTTGATTTGCATTTTTCATTGATGGAATGGTATTAACTTGACCAGGAAATCATACCCACTTTCCAGAATGATGCATTGTTTCTAAATGTCCCCTCCGTCCCAAAATAAGTGAAACAAGTTGATCGTACTCGGTTATTAAGAAATTGGGTTGGATTTTGTATAAATGATCCTTTTGCCCCTTTGAGTGTGTGAGTGGGAGAATAGGAGTAGAAAATGAAAATGGGGTGTTATGATGTGATATAAAGTGAATAGTAAGGATAGTATAGTAAATTTAATTCAAAAGGTTTTCTTTTATGATAACGTTTCATTTTTTTGGGATGGAGAAATTAGGAAAATTGTTTCACTTGTTTTGGGATGGAAAGGGATTAAGAGTTTGTTGCAGTAAATGGATGTGCACGGTTTCGAAAGAGACTTTTAAGTCATGTGATTTGATGGTGTTGTAAAGTGATCTTTTTTGTTATCTTGTTCGAAAGGGAAACAAAGTTCATCAAAAAAGCGTGGTGAATGTCAAATACAATAAGAACAGTGGTATTTATTTTGGGAGAGAAGGACCTCTTTCGAATCTGTGTGATATTTGTTTCTTATTAAAATAGCAAAAAACGTTGAATTTCAATCAGGGACATTCGAATCTGTTGGTTCCACTGAGTTGCAAGATGCAGGCAAAGCTGGGTTGGTAACGATTCAAGGCAAGATATCAGTTGTCCTAGGAACTGTTATCATATGTAAGTCACAACAAAATCCTTCTGTTCCCTCTGTCACAGTAAAAATACAATTCATGGGATTTGCATTTCTTGAAATAGTAAGCAAGCAAGTTATTCTAGAGGTTACGAGCTTATATCTTCTTTATTTGCATGCTCATGCTTTTGAAATTGCTCAAGGAGTAAATATTATTATGTCTGTTTTTTCCATTAGGATGATTTGTTTGCTGCTCTTGTCCTCTACTATCTACTTCATTTCTCCTGTAAAATTGCAGGTGCGTTTCTTTTCATTACGTTCTTCCCGGATCAGGCGGAGAAGCTGCTTCCTTCAAGCTAGATTTAGAGGCAAGAAAATTTCTTTGAGGTCTCGTTTATTTTGTGTATACTTGATTACTTGGTATCAATTGATTTACAACGGAATTCTAACTTGTCCATGAGAGAAGAGTTATGAAGCTTTGTAATATGAAGTACTTGTGATGAGATTGTTGTTACAATGCAAGTTTTGTTCAGTTGTTTGAGCATATAGCTTTTGTATGTCATGGAATTCACTGTCCTGTTAAGATTAGTTTGTAGTCAGCAGTTCGGCACAACTCGTGCGGTGTGTTCTGTTAGCTTATTGCTGTTTCCTCTTGATCTTGGTGAACTCATGTTGAGTCGTTCCAAATGTGTCTGTAACGCTTTTGCAGATACTTTTTAGATTTTCTTTTTGTACATGGAGTTTAAGAATACCTTAATGTTTGCTGTTAAAAGAGCAAGTCATATGTTGGTTTAGCACCATTATTTTAGATTTTTTTTTATTTTTACCTATTCCCTCGTACGCTGTAGCACAGACCCAGATGTGAGTCAAATTTCATGTGTACAGATCAATAAATATGAGAACGAGGCAAATACTCTTGTATGATGATCAAATCGGACAGAGCATTTGCCAACAAGTGGTTTTATATATTCCTTAGTTTAGAAGCTTTGTTTCAGTAATCCAACTATAGCGACTATTCCACTGTCCTGGTAAGTTGGAAAGCTGAAATGGAGAGACTCAGGAATGCTCAAATGCCGCAAACTGGACAGAGCATTTGCAGGTGACCTTGTGATTGCTAGAAAAGTGAACAACAGCTCTATTGAAGCCATCCAGCAAACTCTTGCTTGTTGTGCTGATGCATCTGGGCTTATAGCCAACCTAGGGAAGAACTGAATGCTTTTTGCTAAGTTATGGAAGCGGATAGAGTTGGCAACTCGGCATCTATATTATTGGGTAAAAATATAGAAGCCCTTCCAGCAAAATATTGAAGCAAAGTACGTGGTTCATTAAGAAACGTTTTTTATTTGTCGAGAAATTAACTCCATCAAAATCTCAAACTTATGATAAAAAATACATCAATAAATATTTTAATATTGTTTTATGTATAATTGTTCTTACAATCTTTGTTTTTCGATTTGTACCCAATGAAAATCCTGATATAAGGAGTAAAAAAACCTCATCTCTGTTGTGCAGATCGTCAATGTGACCAAAGATCTCGTAATCCTCACATCCTTGACAAAATATGTGAATAAGTGTTGGTGTGAGACTGCCGACGTTCTCTCGAGTTCAATTTCCAGCCCACCGGAAACCATCAAGGCATCAGCGGACCCCTTGCTGCGTCCTCCATCCCTCCCCTCAACCCCTCTATCAATGGTGGAACCACCCAACACAAACCACCCACCCTCCCCCAACTCAGATGACGACGACGACGACGACTACATGGGCGACCTCTCAAAATTCCTCCCCACCTCACCCTCAAAACCCTCGAAAGCCCGAAACCCACCAAGAAACGACAAACCATCTAAGGATTCCAAGACCCAGAAAGGGGTTGATGACCGAAGGATGTCGAAGGAGAGGAAGCAATTTGAGGAAGACGAGCGAACCCTAGCGAACCTAGGGTCGGCGATCCCGCAATCCAACATCGGGTTCACATTGCTGAAGAAGATGGGGTACACTCCCGGGTTAGGGTTAGGGAAGAAGGTGGAGGGGAGGGTGGAGCCGGTGGGGGTGGAGATAAGGCGGTCGAGGGCGGGGATCGGGAGGGAGGATCCCGTGAAGGAGAAGGTGAGGAGGGAGAAGGAGATGGAGGAGGTGAAGAGGAAGAGGGAAGAGGAGTTGATGGAGGAGTTCGGGTCGAGGCAGAAGTCGCGGTGGCTGGGTTGGCGGGTGACGTGGAATTATAGGAAGGCGAAGGCGGTGCTTGATCAGTTGGAGAATAGGGATGATGTGGTGGTGGAGGAGGAGGAAGGGAAGGATGAAGAGGATAGTGAGGAGGAGGAGGAAGAGATCACTGAAGAGGTATATGGAGCATGAATGGTTTTTGAAACTTGATAGGGTTCGGATTAGTGTTTCTGTTTATACTTGCTGAATGAGTGTCTGGTTCTCTATCTTTGTGTTTTTGGCTTCATGTTGTTGCATTCTCGACAATGTTATTGGACTCGTGTGAGCCACAATGTGTTAGATCAGGATCATGTTTATTGGTTCGTGCCATGTTTTGGGTTGCTCAACATCTTTGTGAAGAAGTTATGCCCAGAGGCATTAGTTAGAAAAAGCTGCGTATTTAACTCCCATATATTAAGGACGTGATTGAGTGTAGTTCGAACTTCAGGTCCATGGAGCATTTACAGGAGAGGGGAGAATCTGACGCACATATCACATCAATGGATCTATTACGAGTACTGTAATATGATGTTGCAGAAAATCGTAGCATTGAATGGAAGGAGCTGAGAACTTTTCCCTGCTATGTATGAATGGATCGTAGTCCTAGTAAATATGAAGATATGGAAGTTTCATGCGTGCTTTTCATGTTCATCTTATCTAGAAACACTGTTTACCTCATGTTTTTAATCCAATAGACAGCAGGAAAAAGAGATCTTTTACCAATGGTTCTCATATTGTGCTTTGTTTTTCAATCCCTGATCTTGTATTAATAGCTTGACTTTTTTGGTGATTAAACAGCTTTTTTCCGTCCTGTGCAGGATTTGCAAGAGATATTGATTAAGCTGAGAGACGAACATCTTTATTGCCTCTTCTGTGGGTGCCAGGTATGTGATCGGTTTGTTTTGATTAAGGAGTCAGAATATTAGAGAGCTTTCCTCCTCATTGAAATTGCTTTTTTCTTTTCACAGTATGAATCCAGTGAAGCTCTACTATCAAATTGCCCGGGTATAAATGAAGATGACCACTGAAATGAAAAGCAAGATGTTTCTTGCTGGGAACAATATCGGATTGAAGCTCAAATATTCAAGACCTAAACCGTCCTTTGTAATGTGAGAAAGCAGTTCGTCAACAACTTGAAATTACTGATGCCATCCGTTCAGTCCAAGCACATATCTGAAATGGTGATTCTTACTGGAGTCGTAGGAGCAGGAACATATGTAATTGCAGGTGCTTTTTGATGATGTAATGTTCTTAATGCTGAATACTCCTGTACATATGTATTGAAGCCCCTCATTAACCTATATCGCCACTGTTCTAATATGAGTTCCAGGATCTGGTTACTCGCTGATGATGCTGGTCTGAGATGATATCTTGTAGTGAGCCCATTTATGTCTTATTTGAATGTGTCATTTCATTTGCTATCACTTGATTTGATTTCCGTCATTCTGACGCTATACTTGCGATATTGTTGCTCCTTTCTTTTAGTACTAATTTTACATTTCTTGCTTGTTATTTATTCCAATGAACGCAAGAGAAACAATTTTACCTTCTGTTAACTATAGGGTTTTTTCATTGTCAGGATTAGAATACCGAGTCTATGTTTTGAAGAAAATCATTGTGCAGGTTGAAGCAATCGTTGTGATAGTGGTATCACAAGTTTGAAATTTCCATAACATTGGATACACACGTAGTCTGTATGATCACTGTGTGTATTATATGTGTCGATGATATGTGGATTGTTGGAAGAGACAAAGAGATTATTGACAGGTTGAAAAGCACAACTCAGTATAAAGAATTTGATATAAATGATCTCGATCTAACAATGAATATCTTGGGCATGAAGATCGAGCGAGATAAGAAACACTGAGTTTTAACTTTGAGGCAGAAGAATTACATTGAGAAGGTTCTATATCGTTTTGGCATGATAAATGTCAATCACGTTTTTACTCCTTTAGTAGCGCACTTCAAGCTATCTTGAGATCTGTCATCGAAGAATGAGAACGAGGTGAAGAGTATGACCTCAATATACCTTATGTGGGTGCAATCGGTTCCCTAATGTGCATTTTGATATGCACTCGACCCGATTTGTCACATACAGTGTTAGTACTCAGTCATTATATGGTTAGACCTGATAGAGGTCATTAACAGACCGTGAAATGAATCATTAGGTATCTTAAGGGTTTATCGTGAATTCGTGATTGAGTCTTGTTTATAATGCAAGATGAGATGGAGGTAGCGATAATGCTAAGGGGTTCTTAAATTCAGACTGTTAGAGATCTGATTCGTCAAACGTTACTTACATGTATTCACATTTTGTGTGGGTCAGTTTTTTGGAAGACAATTTTATAGGATACGATGACTTGAGTCATGGTGCAGATTTGCTGATTGAAGGTGCCTAAAGTCTTCTTCAACGACTACCTTGGTTGATTTCTCTTAGGCGACTTCTCCTTTGGGGTGCTTGACTTTGGTTAAGTGGATTCTTCTCTGGCATGCTTGATTTCTTCCTTGTTTGTCGACATTGGTGGGGAAAGACATCACACATTTTGACTAGATTAGAGGAAGCAACGAAGCCTTAGGAGATACTATTATATTGCTACCATAAACACATTAAGAGATTGTCTTTAAATAGATTTATATTAGAAGAAGTGCATCTCTATCTCTCGGGGTTAAGCTTTTGTTGTTCGTGTGTGACTCTTTTGCTTCCTGTCTTTGGTTAGCAGATTTCTTCAAATTTATATGGTTTGAACAAACTTAAAAGCAAAGTTGGATAATGTATAGTTGAAATGAATGAATATCATGTTCTTTTTTCTATCTATTACGAATCAATACAAAATTTAATATTTTCTTCAATATTCTTAATAAGTATACATGTTTAATTTAAAAAAAGTAATAACTATATATATATTATGCTGAATAATAAATTATCTGAAACATTAACTTAACAACAAAATTTATAAAACATTTATTAAAAATGTTTATATGTAATTACTTAAGAATCATTAAACATTAATGTAATTGATATTTCCAAGACCCTTTTTTATTATCCAAGGCAACATTGAGAAGAGTGCATTTTTGTCCAAAAAAAAAAAAAAAATAGATGATAAGGATGCCTTGGCGATATCTATTTTCGTCTTGGAAATACTCCAAATTTTAATACTAATCCTAATCTATTAATATATTAAAACCAGGTTTATGACTTATTCAAAACGAATGCACATACTCAAGATTTTATAACTAAACAATGCAAGCCATACATCATGTATTATGGAATAAACATGTTCGTAATATACTCCCTCCGTCTCATAAGGAATACAACATATGCGTATTTTGCATAATTCTATATGCATGAATATAAGTTTTGTTTTCATATCAAATTACGTCTGATCGTCCCGCAACATGTATTAGGTTGAAGCACGCAACTTACACAACCATTGTTGTTTTACAATAAATTTACAAAAAACTACGTTTAAACATCGTTGCACGCGTGTCAAACTTTACATCGACACGTGTATCAAATCAATCTATTGTATCCTTTGTGGAATGCAGGGAGTACTTCTTATGACAAGTACGGGACGACAACAAAGAGAATATTACCGCAAGAACCTTACACAGTAAGAGGCCATCCGAGTTCATAGCCGTTACTTGTATATGCAACATGGAACAATTATTTACCAACAGTAATATCGAGAAGCTTAAAGCTGTGAAAAGTACATGAATATGGACCTCGTCTGCAAACGAGGTTAGCCTCGGATGGTATTAAGTAGTTAGCTTGCTAGCTTAACTTGGATGAAAATCGCTTTCCTTGGAACTTTCTTCACCTGTAATGTTACCGTTTTCAAGGCCAAACGGTGGCACATTTCCAGGTGGGCTATCCAAAGTTTGATTGCCAAAGAAGATCTGCCTTGTTTTTTGTTGTTGATCGAGCATCATTCTCAGTTGTCTTACCTGTTCTTCAATCCTCAGCTGTAGATTCCTCTGAATCTGACCACAAAATACAGATATTTGGTCATGTAAAACGTTCAACTTGAGCTTCAAGGAAACAAGCAACCTAAGCAGGTTTGGAATAGTAGCTTTAGTATCATTAATATATAGACACTAGTTAGCTTGGATAATGGGTTAAAGGAAAAAAAAAAAAAGAAGCTTCCAAGGATTACTTGATCCTGAGTTGTACAAGTGCCCCTTTTGTGTGGAAGTATGTGATTGCTAATTGAAAATTACGGTGTAGAAAGTCGGATACTTGGTTGTATGCATTGACATAGATATCATTGATATAATACATAATGCGCTTCTTAGTGAGCGGCGTAACCTATAAATTATACAACTGAAATCGTAGGAGAACCTATGGATCTACCAATTAACATGGCAAGAGAACAAATGTATTGCTTGTAGAGGGGAGCGGAATCAAAATTCTCAAATTAAGAATCCTTGTACTGGTAACTTGACCAGATATGAACTCTGTTTAATGAGACAACTAAAATATGAAGGTATAGAGAAGAACTTGGGAGTTATCTACTGTAGGTTCCTATGACAAAAGTGCGAAAGGATATAGGTTAAGCATTTATTTTAATGATTCCTATTGTGTTTTGAAATGCTTTACAGTAGTCAGAAATGTAGTGATATGCTCAATAAAGAATGCTTTAGAATTCTGGGCTCCCATACCTCTAACTGCTCATGAAGATGTCGCTGAACATCTAGCTGAAGTTGTAGCGGTTCTACGAGTTGCGCCCCACTGCAAGATAAGTATAGGAAATAGTCATCACCGCTAAGTAAGAGCATGGTAATCATCGACACAAATGACAGAATTATAAGGAGCTACAAAAACAGTAGAAGAAGGGGAGATAGGGCAAAAGAAACAGGTTTACGCTTTAGCATCAAGCTGGGTTACATGGTTCAAGCTATTTCTTCTCTCGTATTTTCCTGCCCAGGATACAAAGAGTAGATCAAGTTAGAAGATATAAGGAAACCATGGCATAAGGTCAATCCAAAAAAAACCTTATATGCAGCAGCTAGTAAGGCTTTCTGCTTCGCCTGTTTGGAGCCCGACTGATCAACAAGGACATGTCCGATTAGTTCTTCTGGATCTCATACAGTTATGATTTGATTGGGGCATATCGACTGATCAACAAGGACATGTCCGATTAGTTCTTCTGGATCTCATATAGTTATGATTTGATTGGGGCATAATCGCTGCTCACGATTCATCCACACACCAAAATAGCAACATAAGAAAGGCCACATGCAAACAACTCATAACTCATCAGCTTATGCTTTAACGTTTTAAGTTGGGTTCAGTTCACTCATACAAACTATCAAGGCCCGTTTTGGATGTGGATTCTCCCATTGGGCTCTCCCCCGGTCATAACAATAATTGCTTAATCTTTCACAGATTCGCTTAAAGCTTCACCCTCGTATTCTACAATAGTCATTTTATTTTTATAATGAGTTTATTAGTTAAAAAACATAGTAGATTTTTTTAGGTCCAGAAACGGAGAATCTGGCCGCTTTCTTCTACAATTGTTTGGTTTTAGCAAGTATATTAGCATTTAAGGAAAGAAAATGGTTGTCCTGTCTTTTTGGTGGCATAGATGAGCAAAGCAGAAACTTGATAGCATCATGATATGTTGGAGCACCACCATATGGAGGGAACATCGCCTAAGCATCTCTATGCTATCAGATAAGAGAATCAATTGATTGTAGAATCAAAACCATGGCAGTGGACAAGTAATAGAAAACTTTTGAGATTTATTTAATTCTGCGCTATATACGATGAGTAGTAAGATTTCATGTTTCTTGAGATAGGAACAAGGTGTTCATGCCGTGAACAAGAGAATAATAGATCCGGAAAAACTATCTACAACACCAAATAGTAATATTTCTAAGTATGAATTCTGATGGTGCTATGATGGTCCTTTAGATTCTATGACATAACAATATAACCATGATCAAAACTGCGAAGTTCCAATAATAGAATCTTAAGACAACATTACCTTCGGCTGATTCGGGAATGAACTTCGCCATCCTATATTTCTGCACACATGAAGACAAGAAAGAGTAGAGAAATAAAGCACCAGGCAGAGAGTCAAAGCTTCACTTTAAGGAAACAACTAACAGTAACAGTACCTGGAGGTGACTTTTGATGTGGAAGACGGTCAAGTCATTTGAGTTCATCAACTTCTGTATCGCCTTGGGAGTGGCTTCTAAATGAAGAATGTTGCTTTTAAGATGACTGTAACCTTTTTGTAACTAAAATGCAAAGGGATATCTAACTACTCACTGTTGGATCCACCAAGACGATTCACGCACTCAACAAACTTCTCGTGAAGATCAGGTGTCCATCTAATTCTTGTCTTACTTGATAGGCTGACACCTGATGAAGCCCCAGGGCTTGGAGCAGCGATCTCCGGGGGTCTCAGAGTATGTTTTTCTTCTTGATAAGAGTTACTCAAGTTGCCAAAATACGGATTGCCCAAACGATGGCAAATCTGCAGAACACTGAAAGAAATTAATTTCATGGAGAAGGAAGAGACTAACATTGAGAATACCAACCAATCTGGGTCGGTTTAGTGGTGTTTGACTCAATCTTTTTTTTGAAGGTCTTGGAGGTCTTGGGTTCGAATCCCACTAGCTGGACACGCTCGTCATCAAAAAAAAAAAAAAAAAAAAAACATTGAGAATACCAAAACTTACTTTGTCATACTGGTTTCCGTCCAGTTGATATGAACAGCTCCTCCCATCTGAAGAAGCAAAACCAGGCACCAATTTATTTTTCACATTCTGAATATGCTCACTACCGGAACAGATGTAACTGGGACTTTGACCAGCACGGAGGGGAGATCTTTCTGTCGAGAATACGTGGCTTCCAAGAGAAAAGCCACCGGCATTAGATACTTTCGAATGACAAACGGGATTGGAGTTTGCCACTTTTGGGTAGGGTGAGACTAGACCTTGTTCGTAGCCATCCTGTGGTAGGCTCACGAACCAATCAGGTCCATGAAAAGCAAAATCTAACGAATGGCTCATACTGTAGCTTGAAATATAAGGACGGAGGGAGTTCTGCGATTGCCTTTCAAGACCTCCAAGATTTAAGCAAGTTCCTCTGCTCCAAGGCGGATGGGAAGTGACGAGTTGGGAGTCTCTATAAGCAAGTTCCATCATGCAGTTATCAGCCACGTTATCAGTCTTTTCATGTTGTGCTCCAAACTCGATCACTTGATCTGTGTGCATTTACAGGTAAGAAGAACAAGAGAAAAATGTGCTATCCAAACATCCAGAGCAAGAGGAAAGCCTGTAAATTTCACATGTTTGTAAATGAACCACTTAAAAAAGGAGTGACATCGGCGAAATAATGGACGCAAGATAGATAAAGGAAGATGCATATAGAAAGATAATTGCTAGCACAGTTGAAATCATATTAGTAGAACCATATTCTCCACCATATGCTGCGAATCTTGAGATACAAGCAAAGAACACCTCAGTTGTTATTCGCGTATCAAAGCCCAAGTGGTGGAAAAATACCAATCGTGTCACACCAGAAGACTCAAATAGGCCTGAAAAATGACAGAATTGTAATGAGAGTATGTCCGAGTTGGTTCACCCATGAACAAGTACACAAGTACAAAAACTAAAACAGCATGTATGTCTAGAATTATCCATAACCCATTAGTTTAAGCTTTTCGATTGAGGTATAAGATTCAAACATGAAAAGTGCTGAGCTATGGTTCGAATGAGCACAAGCATTGGCGAGTAGGTGGACGTCGACATGAATTAGATACTAAAGATGCAGTAAGATTAATCTTTGAAGCTTAAAATGACCCGTGTAGAATCAATCTGGCATATATGATAGAAAAGTGTGTGCAATATATACTTGTGTACTACTTACGAGCGATAAGTCTTGAGCACAAGACTTCGACGTCCCAGCCAGATATCGACATTGTGATCGATGAACAATGCACATCAATCTGACTGGAGAACAATTGAAAAGCCATTTATAACTTGACGCCATTCTGCATGATTTCCTAGCTACCTTCTATTGTTTCACTATTGCTTTTAATTTCCGTGGCATACCAATTCACGAAAAGATAGCTGATCACTCCGCGAGTCATTTCATCTTTTCCAATAAAATGGTGATTGGAAAGGTAGCTCCTGGAGATTCGAAGGAAAAGAACAACCTGAAATTACAGAAACATCTAGTCCAGGTTCAAACATACTTAATGCCCTATAGAAAGGAAAGGGAGGTTCGTCGTTTTATCTGAACAGAATATGAAACAAAATCTCAATCAATCGACTTGAACACAAAATGCTACTCTCCTTTTATAACAAAGAAAGGTCAGAAGATTATACAAGAAAGGTCAGAAGCGTAAGTGCCTTATCTGTAATGCTGGTATCAGATACACAATTTCATTTTCATTATCTTAACTTATTCTCAAAAACAGCCTTCTCATTTAAGTTTTGGTTCATCACCCATAATGCGTCTCTATGCACACTCTAAATTCAACCACAAAGAGTACGCCTAGGAGCGTTGTATGCAAGATTGTAATTTACATAGATTTTTCTTTTCAATCAATATAAATTCAAAAGACAATTACTCAAATAAAAATGAAAAAAGAAATGTGTGTCTTGACACACCACACTAAAAAAAAAAAACGAGGGTCAAGGACGACTAACACAATAGTGTTGATCGCCCTTTTGGCGACCAACAACCAATTTGATCACAAAATTGGCCAGGGTAATTAATCTTTGTTTTTCTTTTTAAATTTGACGAACAACCATAATTTTCGTCGTTATGTTCGCGATTAAATACAGATATTAGTCGTAAATTTCGCGATCAATATTTACAATTAATCTCAAATACTAATTATCTCTTTTTTTAAAAACAATTAGAAAAAATTAAAACATAATGTAAAAATTAATCATTTTTTTAACGATTATTATGAAACTTAGTCATAAGAAAGACGACTAATATACGAAGATGGTGACCAAGAGGACGGCTGAAATTTAGAGTTAGTCAGCCATCGAAATACTGCAAATTTGAGGATAACACCATTCCTCGATGGCTGAACTGAAGATCCCATCTTCTCACTCTCTGTCGCCGCGACCACCATCCTCGCCGCCTAGTCGTCTCGTCGCCTCGTCGCCGGCGCTCGCTCTGTGAGCAATCTCGCTCTCTTCCTGTAAATCGCTCGCACTTACCTGTCCAAACCATTTGATTCGAAGGGCCGAAAAGCATCGGCGCCTAGCGTGATCAGTCGCAGATTTTCCGTACGATTCGTCAAAGGAGTTTCGTGTGTTATGTTGATGGTAATGTTATCCGATTCTGCTTGCTGTGTCTTGTATTCGTGTTTCATTGTGGAGCTGTTGTGAATAATTGTGAATAATCTGTGGTTTGGCTTTGATTGTGAATAATTGTCTCGATTGATTGATGGTTTTCGTTTGCTGTGTGTTTTGCTGCTTGGATTTGGTGTGATTAGTGGTTAGGGTTTGGGAATGTGAAAGAAAATTAGGAGGTTTTGGTTGTGTTTGAGATCTGAGTTTTGATATTGAGA
>JAOVYX010018467.1:0-20134 GCA_035668315.1 Drosera spatulata
CTTGTCTAGCTGCATGTATTAGAGGAGTCTCACCTGTACAACAATGGCAATACCCAAAGGAAATTGTGGGATAGAACAAGAGCAAAACAAATAATAATGTATACATGCCTTATATGGTTTATTTATAGAAAAATTAAAATTTCTCCTGAACATAGAAGAATCACATAAAAAGAACATAATGCGACTCACAATTGAAAAAACCTTAAGCAGGAGGAGATGAAAGAAGAGATTCATCATTCATGTCAAGACTCAGACCCCACTCGGTGGGATAGTAAGGGAAGCCAATATGACACAATTAATCCTTCTTCTCCAAAAGCATTTCTAGTTGGATCAAAGCAAATCTCTGATAGTAGTTGCTTGTAATCATGCAGGATTTGACAGATGATTCCTAACCCAAAGATTTTTCTACAATGTGGTAAGAGCATCATGAGCTCTAGTGGATGCTGAGCTCTAATCGAAGCCAGCCTTGGAGATGGTAGATAATAGGAGTAGTATAGTAAACCTAAGTGATTTCTTGGTTTAGATGCTATCATAGCTATTTATAAGAGTGAGTAGCTAGTTCAGTTTTCAAGCTAGTCCATTGCATCCTGTCGTAATATAACACACTCCTCTGAAGTCTAAACTCTAAGCGTGAACTTTTTATTCTCTGATGATCAGCATACACTGCTCACTGTTCCATACATCATGATTTCTTCAATCACGCACTAGTTCATTCCACATTGGTTCAAAAACCACAAAAATCAAACAAAAAACTCAACAAGAACTCAATCCAAATACAAGTTGATTACCATCTCCATCAACCACATTGACATCAAGCTTCAACTCCTCCACCAAATACCTACACACGTCAATCTGCCCTTCCCTCGCCGCAAAATGCAACGCTTCCCTATCATTCGCATCCTTCACGGCCCCCACCGTCTTCTCCAATCCCTTCCCCTCATCCAATTCCTCCGCCGATTCTGCCAAACCCAATTCGCAAATCCACATCGTCAACAAAACCCACGAATCAAAATCAACTAAAAACAACAATCACACATTAAAAATCGAATCTTTGGGTCTTACTCTTGAAGAATTCGAGGTTTCCTGTGAGGGCGGCGTTGAGGAGATTCTGAACTTTTTCCCTGGCTGCGAGGGCGTGTGAGGCGTCTTGGGACATCGCCGGAGATTGGTGACCGGAACCCTAGAGTGCTGGCCGGAGATCGAGGATGCGGCGACCACCGGCGGCGGGGTTTGTTTTTTCTGGGGTTTTGTGAAGGTTCTGATAAGTTCTGGAGTGTGACTTTGTAGATTTTGAGTATATACAATGTGTTCGTTAAAGATTTTAGGCAAATACTACATCCTGGTTGGGATAATACTGGGAATAAAGTTAAAATCTCTATATGCATGTAAATTTTTAATCTTGATGATTGATATTGATTTGAACTATGTTTACGTAAAATTAAATATGTCATGATATAAGTTTATGTTTTTATGTATATCAATCTTTGATAAAATTTTTAAACAATGATTAAAATGTTTTTTAAATTGAATAATATTATCTGTTTTTTTTTTTTGAAAGTTGAATAA
Source organism: Drosera spatulata (assembly GCA_035668315.1). Lineage (NCBI taxonomy): Eukaryota > Viridiplantae > Streptophyta > Magnoliopsida > Caryophyllales > Droseraceae > Drosera > Drosera spatulata. The sequence continues at coordinate 1,567 of JAOVYX010018467.1, forward strand.
TATTATCTTGACAATAAAAAAATTTGATTTCAAATTTAAGTTTTTATTTATTTTATATATCTATCTCGAAAACAAATCTTCATCCTGGAATCCAAGGTGGAGTAATAAGCAGAGGAGCCATAAACAGATGAGGTAAACAGCTCTATTTATGAAACAAACCCACATCAGTATGTTGTGAAAAACAGATCAAGTTCATGTGTCAACCGTCAAAACCATGAAAACAGAATCAACAATTTAACTTCCCCGCCAACGAAACACCCTGTTCAAAACATAGTTCTACTTCATCAAATATGATCTCAATTTACCATTGTCATCACCTCCCAAAAATAATCACTTCCCCCTCAAAACAAGGAATTCCACCAAGTTCCCTCCTTTCATCCTTTCAACCTCAACCTCCTTCGCATTCCTCCTCCCACTATTCCCATTTTCCATTTCAAACAACCCGAATCGAAGCATCACCGACGACCTTGGCCGGGGCAGGGCAGTTCCTTAAACGCTGCCCGCGGCCAACAACTTTACAACCACAATCACAACCACAGCCGTCGCAAACCTATCGATCCACATTTGTGATTGGACCAATGGATCCACCGCCAAGAACGAAGAGAGAGGCATACCGCAAGGCCGTGATCACGCCTCTGACGCTGACACCACCACCTCCACGTCCCTCGTTGTTCACCAAGTTGACCCCGCTATCTCCGTCCAAGCTGGCGCCGGGCCTGAAGGTGGCGTCTGCAGCGACGGAGTGTGAGGAGGAGCAACTGCAGAAGCTGGTGCATGCGCCGCCCTTTTTGAAGAGCGGGAAGAAGAGGCTCTCGAAGCAACTGTCGATGTGTGAGACCACGAGGGATAGAGCGTGGGAGAGGAGGCGGCGACAGATGATGATGAGGCAGGGGAGTTCTGATAACCTGACGGACGAGGACATGAACGAGCTGAAGGGGAGCATCGAGTTGGGGTTCGGGTTCAAGGAAGACGGGGTCGAGGGGCGACACCGGCTGTGCAACACATTGCCGGCTCTGGATCTTTATTTTGCTGTGAACAGAGGGTTTTCGCCGAGCCCAGTGTCGACACCACGAAGTGGGGCAGGGTCATCATTGACAGATAGCCCTACGAGCGACGATTCATTTAAGATTTGCGGTCCAGGTATCATGCATTTCAAAATCAAATTATCGACCATCTAAGTCGTCACAAGTTCAGACGCCTAAATAAGATCTCGAGTTCCAAATGAGTCAAGACTCATGAGGTCCTTGAAAACCAGAAGGTTTAAACAAAGACATGAATGCATGATGCTATAAGAATATCATGGTTGTCTTGTTTTTTTCAGGGGATGATCCTCAACAGGTGAAGACCAAGCTGAGGCATTGGGCGCAGGCAGTTGCTTGTTCCGTGATGCAATCATTTTAATCGGTCTGATGATATGGTAAGTTGTCGTGGATTGTTAGCGCAGCATTGTGGATATGCAGAAGTCTCCTTGAGTTTCCGGTGAACAGCAATGATTCAATTACCTTAGGATCATTACAACGCATTTGTTACATTGCCAAGGTTGTACATTAGGTCAAGTGCATTTTGACTCAATAGAGAATCCAATTCTCCAAAATTTGTCACTATTGTAACTATCTGAATAGACAGTTACAACTCTTAGCGTGCATATTTGGACAAAACTTCAAGAACATACCTAAGACAGGAACATGAGGCGATCCTTCTTCAATACAACCATCGACTGGGTGGTGCCAACTCCATGCAAACATCTTGATCAAAAGTGATGTAACCTCCATGCACTTGCATTAAACGTCAAACTTGCAACATTCTATCATCCTCAAACCTGCAACTGTCCAGTAGTGATCGCTGGGTTGGCAGAAATGAAATTGCAACTTCTCCTGAAACGACGTCAGAAGAATACTTGAACAAAATTGAGGTGGAGTAGGTCACCATACAAAGGGGTCATTTTGCGAGCATCACTGTTTTGAAGCTCCGTATACCTTTTTCATGTTATGTAGTAGTATTTGATAGTATAAAGATGTCAAAGGAGATAGCACCAACCAGGTTCAAAACAGAAGTATCAGGTCAAATCTTCTGCGGGAAGTATGATCCAATATCTGAATCTAAGAAGAAAGCTGATACGCCTCTAAATTTTCTGTCTGGCTTTTTGGAACAGTTCCAGGAAATTGTCCAATATCATAACCTTCCAGGGGTTGGAATTCGTTATGCAAACCAATATTGAACTCATCTCCACGTGATCCCCCACTCTGGAAGTAATCCGCAATCTGTAGACCAAAATTTTAGATCAGATCCAGTCATTTTTTAATCGAATTTTATTTCCATACTGTAGACACCAATACCCATGATAAACATGCTACCAAACCAACTAACCACGCTCACTGACACAGAAACAAATCAAGATTACAATCATGATTGCAATATAACAAGGTAATGAAGTATTCGAGCTCACATGATCAGCCATTGCCATTCCACTGATAGCTGCTGCCTCTAAGCTTGAACCCAGTAACCAATCACCACATATCCCTGCCCTGCCTTGAGAATCAAAGATACATGGGATGCCGGGACTATTGGTTGGAAGAGCTGCACCCCTGAGCACAGTACAGACACAAAAGTTCAGCACTTGTAGATTTCTTTCTTCAACACAACAAGACCACAAAAAGATTGGAGTTGAAGACACCCTTTCTCCCTTCTCCCTGAATCGTCGAGGCACAACCAATTCGATAAACCTTAATACTGGCATAGCCGGCATAATAGTGGGTGAAGACCAAAAGATAATTGACATACCATAGTTGCAACTTGGTATATGATGGCTTCTGAAGTGATCCCTTTGAAAGCCCTAATGCAATCTCAACCCCCTCTAGCATCTTCATCTTCACCTTCTCCGCTGTGACATTTGGAATGTTTTCCTGCCAGCGGAATGCTAATTAATACTACCAGTGTAAGGAAAATATAGCTAATTTATTAAGAAGTAAATTCGATCAGTGAAAAACCTGCGGAACCTTGTTCTGCTTTCCAAGAGACGCACTACTGAAAAAGGTCCAACATTCTGGACCGCTATGTTGGCCAGAGGAAAATTTCCTGGAGTTGTTTCCCATCCACGACAAAGCCTCCACACCCTTAACAAATGCGCCTTCCAAGCTGCATGGAACAGGAAGAGGGTTCTCAAAGGCACCAAGAAGGGCCCATATAGAACTCAGTTCCAACCTCTGGAAAAGGAACCACAGGGAAGATTCAAATTCAGCCGGGAAGATAAAATCCAAAACTCCGTAGTTTTGCTCAACAGGAACTAAGGAAGAAAAACAAATTACCGCCATAACAAGTTATCACACCTTCATTTGGCGTGCAATAAGTGGTAGGCCTGACGAAGCAAGCAAGCGATTTGCACATTTCCCTGATTTTGGAATAGATACATAAAATCTTAAATGGAGCAAAAGGTATTCCATTTCATAACAGAAACACCACAACAACAACATTTAATCTCCGGTATGGACACCTTTTCACACTATTCTACGATGTATAATCTTGCATGATACTTTACAAATCACCACAAGAAGCAAATATGAAAGAAAAATGTTACCATTGTGCGCCACAACAATTGCATCAAATTGGCCTTGAGGCTTTCCATTCTCACTTAAATGCCACATCCCGTTATATGGTTCCAATGTGCTGATCCAGCATGGTCTAACAACATTAACCAAAGATGTCTGCAAGGTCATAGATATATGTTTAGTTGACACAGAAGATGTGCAGAGGCATGACAGTTGAATGAATCAGAAAGATTTAGAATACCAACATGTCGCCTGTAAATCAATGACAAAACAGATGGAGGAAAAATGACTACCTCAGATAATATTGAGTCAGCAAGAGGACGCATTCCATTCACGCCTATATATCGTGGAGGGGTAGAGGGGAATGGCACAAACTGACCACCGGCTTCAAGCTCTCCAACAGCACCTTGCCACTGACTCACCAACCCCTTCTCCATCCACTTATCCACAAGCTCCGAAAACCGAGGATCACTCACAGTGAAGTACTGGGCAGCATGATCGAATATCAAGTGCTCAGGTTCAATAACTCTAGTTCCCATCCGCCCTCCTAGACCATGAATCCCCTGCAGCAGAATCAACACATATCAGAAAACCCATGTTTACTCCGATGCCAACATCAACCAGCCGACTTAGGAACCAATGTTAAGTCAATAGCATTATAGCACTAGAAACCACATACTCTCCCAAGGTATTCGGGAGTTGAGTACAATTATTTTATTGAGCCTTCTATCATAAATTTGAACTTGTGATAAAGTCAATTCTTACATGGTTCAACCCATGCTTGAATTGACACCACAACTACCAACCATGCAACCAAGTGACCAACGACCCCTAATCCCAAACTTTTTGCACGGGTGGGACAACATTGTCTGCGCTTCACAAGAAACATACTATGATATGAAACATTCTTACGCATTCCCTTGATGTTTACAATTTAGTACACTTAGTACCACCAAAAGTTATTAATCAACAAAATTGAACATATCTAAACACTATACTACTAGATTTTAACCCGGACACAGCCACATGTGTGATAATGATCTCTCAATATCTATTTCCCTTGTGACTCGAACTCAAGACACTGCTCAGAACAAACCAAGCAATCCCATTAACTAACCAACCGTATCGAAAACCGTAGACCGGACTCCTCTCCTCTCAAGAAACATCCCACAGACAAGCCCGGCCATACCGCCGCCGATTATCCCGACCAAAGGATCCTCCGACACGGGACCCGAGAACACGACCTGTTCCTGCGAGAACGATTTCTTGATTATCGATCTCCGAGAGGTCCCATACGAGGATCTCCTCTTGGGGGGTTTCCTAGGGTTTTGGGGTCGGGTCTCGGATTGGGCTCGGATTAGGGTCAGGGTTTTGGTTTTGGATTGGGGGGTTTTGAGGGGGCGGAGAAGAAGGGATGAGGGAAGGGTGGTTGTTGCCATTATTTTGGAGGGAAGTCGAACGTTATCTTGTCTGGGTGATTTCATTATCCATGGTTTATAGTAGGAAATTGCTAATCCCCCAACTCACTCACTCTCATGGACTCCCTTTTTTTTTTTCTCTTCAAATTATCCTTTCTTATCAACTTTTTTTTGATTGCATATATTCGATACATATATTTCGATTTGTTTTACTCATTTATTATTGAGATCCCTTTCGACTGAACTCCAAGAACATCTATTATCTATATCGAGAATCACTTTATTCAATTATTTCTATATTCTCATTATCTTATACCTCCATCTCGAGATGATGGTGAGAGAACGCATCCAATGCAATTTGAGGATGAGCCGATAGTTATGCGGTTCGTCTTTAACTGTGGAATGAAGTGATAAATATCAATCCATATAGTAGATAATATTTTAAATGAAGGATTGAATAGGATAAAATTTATATGTGTTTAAATATTATTAATATGTATTTATTTATAATATAATAAAAAAAATTATATTCAATATTGATTTTATTTTGTAAATATTGATGTGTAGGATTCAAATATATATTTATTTTTAATATTTGATATATATATATATATATTAAAAATTATAAATGATTTTGAATATTATAAAAAAAATTAAAAAAATTTTTTTTAAAAAAAAAGCAGCGCTCTTTATAGTATGCCATGTCGGTCAAGTAAACCTGAATTTGATTTTTTTTAACAGACCTTTGATTGTGAATGGTTGTCGGGAGAAAGCTGTCCCTTTTTTTCGTAGGTCCTTCCTTGGGCCTTCACATCTTCAAAAGACATCAATGGCTCAATGTTTTGAGTATAGCCCTTTTGTTCGTATTCATTGGTCATTCACAGTTTAAAATATGTCAGATTGACAAACAGATATGGTTAGAATGAACTTAAATTTGATTTTTCTTAAACATGTCTTGAATTCAAATCTCTTAAATAATGAATATGGATGTTGGGAAAACGTTGTCCCCTTTCTTGGTGGGTCCTTCCTCGGGAATTCACTAGATGGAAGATGAAGATTGACCTTGTTCATGTTCATTTGATCTCATTCGCATAGAGATCGAGCCCCTGCTGGAACAAATCAGACGGTTCTTGTTCAATACAAATTGACAGGAGACACTATAGAAAACCCACTACACCGAAGTTCATGAGACTGCTGCCGTCGCCATTCTAGCATGCTGTGTTTTCCTGATGAAAAAATTCGGCATCATAACATATATAGGTGTAACTAATATAACTTACACGAAATATACAAATCATGAGTCACATGAAACCTCTTAAAAAGGTCAGCAAGGGAAGCATTAGCATCCCCAAAATGATAACGAGAGAAAGTTACATTACGATGTTACAATGATGGAAGTGTCCAGTAGCTGTTCTTCATGATCTTCCCCTTGAAACAAAGCTGCTACACCCTCTCAAGGATTGTACATTACAAGGAAACACTCGCATGCGATATATGATCAAGATTGAACTGAGACATCCATGTTGGTTTTCTGAGTCATAGGAGCCGCTTTGGCTGCCTCCGTTGCCTGATTCACTTGACAGCAGTGATCCTTCTTTCTGGGGGTGCTGGTTGGGGTAAGGCCCTCCTTGGTGTAAGCACCGAGGCTGTGCCGAAGTGCTCTTGCGCAGACTACTGCCTTGTTTTCTGGAGAAGACCTAACCGCGTCGCTACAACTCCTTCTGCGCCCAATGTTGGGCGACTTCGCACGAGTTGTTGGCACCTAGCAGAAAAGATGAAGCCGTTAGATTACAATTTAGAGATAACACACATGATAAGAATTACAAGTTTGATTTCTTCATCAAGCCAACTGCAAGCAGGAAGATTTTTAGCAGCGGACAAGTTCGACAAATAAGAAGAGGAAAAAGGAAAGTAGATACTACCTTCTTAAGTTCTTTCTTGGGCGGGGGAGGTTCATAGTAAAAGCTTGGGACTGGCTTGGCCTTGACAATCATAGACTTGCGAAGCTGCTTTATGGCGGCTTCCTCCTCTTCCTAGGGAACGATGATATCCAAATGAACACAAGTACACACAACGTGATGGGAATAGGATCCGCCCAGCCGCAATTCATTCGTATAAGTAACATCAACATACCTTGGTCCTTGCTTCATACTCTCTCCTCTCAGCTTCTAAGGCCCGGTGTTTCTCCTCTAATTTTGCATAGAACTGGAATTGGAAAAGCATGAAGTGTCATATTAACAAGCAATCAAAGTGTCCAGCACGCCCATGTATGAAAAGAGAAGCCAATCGAGCTACTGACATCTTCTCTTCAATGGATGAATCTTACCTCCCTTCGCCTCTCTAAGCGCTCAGCGGACTTAAATGTGGGAGCCACAGCAACTGTGGTCCTCGATCTTGTACTCCTCACAGATGCAGCGATTCTGAGCCTGGCTAAGGAAAATATTGCGATACCTAAATCTTCAACACAAAGAACACATTTTTGGGACTTGTATCGGAATAGAACTGGGCCATTTAATTGTTTTAAGGTCTACTGCAAAGCATCTGTAAGCATTAGAGCATGTCATCTGCATGCTAGCAAAATCTGTGTGTATTAGAGTGAACCTGTAACATAGATAACCAGTGAAGAACATTCACAAGCTTCCTCTAGAATCATCGGAATATATATGAAAAGGATACGAAGAAGCCATTGACCAATTATCATCATCATCCAGAAGCTTCCTTGGAACAAAAGGAGAGTTAAGCTGCCAAATTCATAACAGAGCACATCAGCTTGACTCAAAAGGAAAGCATACATGCTATCATGAGTCCATGACACTCTTCTCTTACTAGGATTGCACACATAATAATGAAATTAAAGAACAAACAAACGAGCAAACATGTGCAATCTCAGCGAGAGAAAAGACATAACTCCATATAAGTGCCAAACTTCAGATAAAAATAGTAGCAGAAAGGACTAGAACGCACATGGACTGTACCCACCACAAAAACAAATAAATAAAATCAATCAATCAAAAGGGAATTTGAGAGAGGTCATAGAGAGTTTTTTATTCTAATAACCCTGCTGATTCAAACCTAAATGAAATGGTCCATCAAGGATACCGTCTCATGGTTTATGCAATTTTGGTATGTGACCATATGAGTCATTTGACTTCTTGTTTTCGGTTGTACAGCATGGAATTGTCGTCTTATAACTATCAATCATCAGTGTAGACCACTCAATGTAGAATGAGTAATGTGAAAACCCAATCATCTCCATTATTAACCAGAGGTAGGTATCAAAGAGAGGAACCCTGACAAGTGGGGATCAGAGCTTCAAATTCTGGTGCAAGAAAGATAGTTACCTGAGACTTTTTCGCATAGATTGGAGAACTTCCGCCAGAAACAGGGGTTTCAACCGCAATTGGGCTCACACATGCACACTTGTCACTCTCCAGATCACAAGGTTTAGGAGCGGGGTGCTTAATCTGTGCATTTCCAACAGTTGTTGGTGAGCTCGACTTTTGGTCTCCCACAGAAGTTGACTTCTCCTCGTGCTTCTCGGCTGCATCATGTGCTACATTGGAAGCAGCATTAGGCTTCACCTTTACAGGAGAAGAATAATGCACCACTTGTATGCCAGTAACTTCTCTTCCCATTTTGCTGTATTAAAAGCAGTAAAATAAGAAGCAGAATGTTGTCCACAATTACTACTTTCTCGTGATATATAAGATGCAAATCAAAGCAAGCTCGTCATTTGCCTGTAAACACAAGACAACTTTGGGAAACACATCTCACGGCCTACTGGATCAGATGAACAAAGTCAATCCAAAAATGCAAACAAGAATTGACATGGATGAAAGAAAACCAGAACAAGATCAACATTCCAAAAACTATATGCATCATCTTGCAGTTGATGCTTGCCGTGCTACCAGCCAAAAACACGAACTGCAAAGCAAATTACATGATGTCTATTCCAATTTCCAGAACTTCTCCAATGACCTATGGGATCAACATGATAACCGCTAAGTCTATCATTTCATCCATGATTCATTAACCAACCAATTCCCTAACCATGGACATCACCGCTTACATATCGTTCTAGCAGAAGCCACAAAGGAATAAAACAAAGGAATGACACCGAAAAGCATGGGCATGTGATGTCAGGTTCCTGACTATGAGTAAGAACACAAATCTCAGGAAAAACATAGAAACAAAAGCCTCTGTGAATCCACATGATGGTGAGAACAAAACAGGGGACAAGGTTGGCCCCTCAAAAATCCCATACAAAATCAAGATCCATGGACTTTCGTGTAATCATATTGTTTAAAATCTGTAGCACAGATACATCCATGATTATGGCCCCCATTGCCAAACATACAATGAACAAGACCAAATCTCTGCACAAAAAGTTAAGCACCCTCACAATGTGTTTTTTCAAGACCAAGTACTATAATACTAATCCTTATTAAAATAAAAAAGAAAAAGAAAGAAAGAAAGAAAGAAAGAAAGAAAGAAAGAAAGAATAATCATTCATCATCGGTCTAGATAATATGACGCCATTGGCAAATACTTAAACTCAACTTACTTATTGTTGAAGGCTCCCGTCCGGGTCTAGAAGAGAAGGATGTATACAGTTTTACCTCACAAGTCACAACCAAAGAGGAACAAATTTTTCTAACACAATGCTTGTGAGTTTGCTAAGGGGATTATACTACAAAAAGAATGGAGTAGCCAGGGTTTTCTCTAGGTTGAATTCATAGTTACGGGATTCTTCAACCCCCTCGCGTCCAGCCACCAATTCCGAGCTGCTAACATTCAACCGATTCACTCGATGGAGAAACCAACTCCAAATTCCTCCAAATTTCTTGGAAATAAGTACACGAACAGAAAAGAGAGAGAACAATCAGCTATCTAACCAACATACCAAGCTCCAACACCACTAGAATCAAACATAACAAGCTTTTTCTTTATCCCATTAAAGGGGTCGATTACATCACATTATCATTACTCCGTACAAAAATTAAACATATCTAAATAGACCAAGAAGGAAAAGCAACAGGTACAGAAAAAACCCTTAATCGGAAAACGCCAAGAATTAGTGAGCGAATTTATGTTTGGAACACCTCGACAACAATCCAGATAATTCTGTCGCGCTACGAAGAGGGCACCATGTACAGATGAAATTCATGTTCCGAACACAATGCAGATAAATTAACCACATCGAATCACCTGGAAAAGAAAAAAAAAAAAAAGCACAAATTTGACAAATTCTGCTTACAATTTTTCTGGGTTGTGATTTGTGAATCCCTTCTCCTCCTCCTCCCTTGTTCTTCGATTCTCTGATTTTTTAATTTTTTTACACTCTTACGTTTTGCGTTATTTTGTGGGGGACAAATGAAGAAGAGGGAGAAAAGGGAGAGAGAGTGGGGGCTCCAAATTAGTTGTATTTTGTTGATATGCCGTTGGCTATTTATCATCATTTCTTTTGCTTTCTTGAGTGGAGACAATTTCCTCTGAAAATAAAAATAAAATTATATCACTGATATTTCTTGATCGGTCAAAACTACACTTATCTTCTGATTTGATTCGAAAACTCAATTTATTCATCAATGAAGATGAAGTTAAATATATATGTCCTAAATGTCCCAATGTAATTTATCTTAATAAAAACGAAATCAAATTATTCAAATTTAAATGAAACAAAAGAAATATTTTTAACAACATTCTTATGTTATTACGTTCTAACTAGTAGTAGAAATATATCATTGTCACGTTGTAGAAAACTGGAGTAATCCTGTGCTGAACGTGGGACATATAGTGTCAGGTGGAATTGGTCACAAGCATAGATCGTAACATAGTGTCTTCTCTTTGTACTGCAATTTCAACAACAAAATATATCCTCTAAATTAAAAGGACTTAATCTAGTGAATAATATTGTTGTTGGGTGAGCCCCAATCTCCAATATCTTTTGCTTTTTGTGTTCATATTCAAAGTGGTTGGTTCAGTTCTAGTGCATGGTTTGCTTTTTTAGGCATCCTATTCAAACCTCTCAAAAGTTCTTCTCTAGGAAGCATCCCTCCTATTCTGTTCAAATTGCCATCACTTTCTTTCAAATCTCACTTTCGTAGTCCTCCTTTTTGTGTTGCAGATCAAAATAACAAAATAGGTCGAGACTTGGTTTAGGTTGCTCGTCTTAATCTCGAAAATCAAGATTTGTAAAGATGATAGCGAAAGACAGACGTTACATACACAGTCATAGCTTAAAGTTTTTGGAGATGATGCACGTACTCGTCAATCTACGATTTTGAAATTGATTATGCAATCGGTCCAATAATGTCAAACAGGAGAAATGGTAAATAATGGTTGTTGGCGGGAGACCTCATGCCAATGAATGGATAAGCAGCCTCAACCTTCGAGAAACAATGCGCTTTAGCTTTTTTCACCAAGATCTTTTTCACCAATAGGAGAATTAAATCAAGATATTTTATCATAGTTGAATTTAGAATACAAAGATTATAAATGATACATGTTATCTCGATTGGTTGAATCCATAATAGAAAACTATGGAATTGAATCTGCAAACTGTCATGATAAACACATGTTAGCAGACTTTATTTTCCTAATTTCCTGTTGACTGGCTTCAATGAGACTTCGTATATTATACGGTTAGGGTTAGGAAAGGTGACCTAGTTATATTAATAGTATAACGAATATTGGACTCTCTCATCATGTGTCAATAAACAACTACCCAATCTACACTAACCAGCCCATATTAGACCAACTAAGAGTCAAATGTCTCGACGGATTAAACCAATAAAATTAGCCCAACATAACAATAAATAAAACCCATTTATTATTCTAATAAATTTAACATTCTTCCACTGGGTTTTATCAATCGTTGAAAATAAAAATAAAAATGAGAGTGTTTAAAAAATAGTTTGTTTATGAAAATCAAGTTAAACATGAACTAATTTACGTAGTTCGAAAAATTTATCGACAATAAAAGTCATTGGTCTAAAAACGATCTTTTAGTCAATTCGATCCCATAGAACCTTGAGTCTTGGATCATGACGATAACTGCATCTTTTCGTAAGCGACACAGGACCTTTCATGATCACAAAAATTCTCAGCCCTACTAACATGAATTTAATATGATAGTGTGGCAAATAGATAATACTCAAACATAAACGTCATGTATTATCCTCTTATCAGTCACACATTTTCTCACCTTATGTATCAACGTATGATTTGAGAAAAACGGTTCCAACGAACCCATATGTTTTAACTTTATTATCACGTGATATACTTTAATGTGTCCCAAAACATAAAACATAACTTAATTTATTAACCCATCCTTTACTCAAAGCTGACACAAAATTTCGAGATGTTTAGACAGAATGAAGTTAACATATATATAAAACACCAACGTGTCAAATATAGAGAAACTATGAAAAGCTGCACTTTATTTAACTTTATAAAAGAAATAGTACAACAGATAAAATAATCTGTCTAACAGAAAAACAAAAACAAACGATAGCTCCCACTAAATGACAACATACAATGATGCAACTAAGCTCATGCTACCAACATGTCTCTCAAAGACATTTGAGCGTAGTACTTTTGTTAAGGGATCGGCAACCATATCATTTGTACCAATCTACTCTACTGAAACATCGTTGTCTTGTACTCGTTCCTTGATGGACATGTACTTCACCCTAATGGTCTTAGACCCTGTGATACCTTTATTGTTGTTGATGATCAACACAGTAGCTCGGTTATCACAGAACAAACGGATGGGTCTAGACACAAAATCAACAATGATCAACTCATGTAAGAAATTTCTTAAGTTAACGGCTCTAGTCGCAGTTTCAAAACAGGCTATGAATTCAGGTTGCATGGTGGAAGTGAAAACACATTTTTGTTTTTCACTCTTCCAAGCAACTGCCCCACCTGTCATCAAGAAGGCAAAACCAGAAGTGGACGTCCTATCATCCTCACATCCAGCAAAATCGAAATCTGAATAACCCAACAACTGAAAATCATCAACTCTGTGATAAGTCAGCACATAATCTTTCGTCCTCTTCAAATACCACTGAACCTTCTTAGCAGCAACCCAATGAGCATGTCCAGGATTGGATTGGTATCTGTCAAGAAGTCCAACATCAAAAGCAACGTCCAGTCGTGTACAAATCTGTGCATACATAATGCTCCCCACGACACTAGTATAAGGAAATAGTTTCATAGCTTCCTTCTCAACTGGATTTTTAAGACACCACGACGAGTTCAATCTGTCGCCAACACAAACAGGAACACCACCAGGTTTGCAAGCTAACATATTGAAACGTTTAAAAACACGTTCAATATAAGTCCCTTGAGAAAGACTCAAAAGATAACATGAACAATCTCTTGCGATCTCTATCCCAAGAACAAAACGCGCTTCTCCAAGTTCCTTCATATCGAAATTTGTTAGCAGCAACCTCTTAGTCTCATGCAACATACCAAGATCATTGCAAGCAAGTAAGATGTCATCAACACAAAGAACAAGGACGATGAACCTGCTCCCACTGATTTGGTGATATACGCATTGCTCAACAGGATTCTCGCGGAACCCTAAAGAAGTCACTACCTCATGAAACTTGAGAAACCACTATCTCAAAGCCTGCTTGAGATCATATACAGACCTTTTAAGTCTACACATAAGATGATCTTCACCCTCTCTGGCTGCTTCATGTAAACCTCCTCAGTGAGTTTACCATTTAAGAAAGCAGTTTTGACCCCCATCTGATGTAACTCCAAATCATAATAAGCCATCAAAGTCATGATTATCCGGAAAGCATTCTTAGAAGATACTAGGGAAAACTCTTATCATAATCCTCCCCTTCTTTTTGGGTAAATCCCTTAGTAATCAATCTGGCCTTGAACCTCTCAACCGTACCTTCAGAATCATGTTTGGTCTTGTATACCCATTTGCAACTAACTACCTTACGGTCTTTGGGTAGTTCAATTAAGCCACAAACATCATTGTACTCCATCGACTGCATTTCATCTCTCATAGCATCCACCCACAAAACTGACTGCGGACATGAAATAGCAGCTGAGTAAGACAATGGATCATCTTCGACAACCCCAATATCATAATCAGCCTCCCTGAGATAGACCACAAAGTCATCAAAAATAGTTGATCTCTTCACCCTGTTAGAACGACGAAGAGATGGTACAACAAAAGCTTGGGGTCTTGATGTACCTCCACTGCATCTGGAGAAACCTCCAAAGGCATTTCGACAACAGCTTCAGGTACATCAAACGGATCTTGAACAAAAACTACTTCATTCGTATTCTCTACAGGATCTACAACCGCTTTCTCAACATCCATAGGAACCACTTGAGGTACAACTGTTGGTAGAACCATAGGATCAGCAATGGGCACAACAGTCGAAGCAATTCGCACGTGCATAGCAACTGATGTCGTCTGAAGAACATCATCAAAACTTTGCGTTTGAGAAGCACCACTTGGTTCAGGTATATCAAGTTTCAGGAATTTTGCAGTTTAAGACTTCACAATCCTTGTACCTCCAAAAAGATTATAAAATCTATAACCCTTCGAATGGTTTGGATAACCAACAAAAAAACAATAAACAGTCCTTGAATCCAGCTTACTGGACGATGGAGTATATAACTTCACCTCAGCGGGATAACCCCAAACCTTAAGATGATTTAAACTTGACCTACATCCAGTCCACAACTCAAAAGGATTGAGAGGAACAGCTTTATTGAAAACTCTGTTTAGAGCAAAAAATCCAGTCTTCAATGCTTCACTACAAAAAAAATTTGACAAGTTAATCCCACTAACCATACTCCTCACCCTTTCCATAAGTGTGTGGTTGCGAGTTTCAGCAACTTCATTCTGCTCAGGACTACCAGACATTGTAAACTGGGCAATAATTCCAGCGTCCTCTAAGTGTTTAGCAAAAGGGCCCGTAAGCTGTCTAACATCGCCATGTTTGCCATAATACTCACCACCTCTGTCAGACCTCACCACCTTGATAACTTTTCCCAGCTGTTTCTCAACTTCAATCCGAAATATCTTGAATTTATCAAGTGATTCAGATTTATCTTTAATGAGAAAAAGATAATCCTATCGAAAATAATCATCAATAAAAGTAATAAAATAATTACTCTTACATAAGGTGGTTGAGAACGGACCACAAATGTCTATATAGATCAACTCCAACACATCGAAACACGTATCCCTAAATCACCAGTCAAGGATAGAAAGAATGTCAGACTTTATCAACCTTTCCACTCTTTCCCTAGAGATGTGGCCAAGGCTTTTATGCCACAACATGAAAGATCGATCCTTAGGTAGAGGTCTTTTCGATACTAAATTGCATACAATATAGCATGCATAGGTATCAGTGGGAGACAAACACACTCTATACAAACCACGAGATAAAGTGCAATGGCCTATTACATTTGAATTAAAAGAAATATAAACCATAGAGTTCTTTATTTCAAATGAATAACCAGAATTATCCAACAACGAAACTGAAATCAAATTTCGCCTAAAGGAAGGAATGTAAAGAGTTCCTTAACATCAACCTAAATCCAAAATCTAGAATTAAGCAGACATCTCCCACGAACTCTACTTCAGCATCTTGATTATTGCCGACGGTAAGATTTGATTCATCCTGATTTGCCTTCCTTCGGTTTGTAAACCCCTGTATGATAAAAGCAACATGATTAGTTGTATCGTTATCGAGCCACCACGAACAAGATGTGGCCTCAGATAGATTAGATTCTCAAAGTAAAGCCAAAGAATCAATACCATGATGTTCTCGTTTGGCCAACCAAGTTTTATACTTAGGGCAATCCCTCTTTATATGTCCGAACTTCTTACAAAAGAAACAAAAATCATGACCAGGTCCGAGCTTCTTAAAAGAAATAGTTTCCTTTGGTCCCAACTTGTCAGGCTGACTAGATTTTTGAGCTACTGAAGCTACAACCTTAGAAGCATGAATAGTCATATAAACAAATTGAGTTATTGTATTTCATTATCTCATATCATTCTGTATATATAATACAAATTTTAGATTTTTTTTTTTGTTGGTCATCCGCATGTTCATTTTCTATTAGTTAATAGTCATCCACATGTGAACCTTTCATTAGTTGATTTTACAATGAGTTAACCAACATCATTAAAGCTTCATTATCATGCATATGAATTGATTAAGTAACTATGTGAAAACTTGGAGTAACAATATTACACATTGTTTATTTGATCGAGCTCTTCTTTAATCGATTATGACATGAATAATCACATAAAAAATTGAGTTTTAATACAATATAATGCATCACAAAAAATACAATCGAAAATTGTATATTCATAAGTAGAGATCTAGTGTTGCTAAATTTGAGATCAGAAGTATGTAAATTGGATTTATCTAAAATGTTAAAAGAGAATAAAAAGATAATTCACAAAATTCATAATCACATTATACCGACTTTTTAGATCAATCACATTGTAGATCTGTGATTAGTCCAATATACTTTATAGTTATCTAATAGCACTGTTAGGGAATATATTACGCATATCTTGTATTTATGCATATATCTCATAATTGCCATATGTGGATCTAGTAATCACTGTATATATTTGATATCATAGTGAAACCCTAATCAAGGGGCTTTACTCACTTGCATGATATCAGAGCCGCTTCCACAATCCAAACCATAACATCTTCGCTTGCCACTTGTCGCAGCCATAACAATGGCCGGACGCTACCTCGACAACAACTTCGCCAACCAATGTCCACCTGCCTCCTCCTCCTCTATCTTACTTTTTCATCCCGTTTTCGTCGTATCCAACCTCAAAACATATATCCCTCTTGTTTTGGACATGAATGGCCCTGACTATTACACATGGCACGAGTTATTCGAGACGCACGTTGTCAGCTTCATCGTCTCTGGCCACCTTGATGGCTCCTCCTTGCTTTTCGACTCTACGAATATGTTGTGGTATCGAATTGACTCTCTTTTCAAGTCATGGATGTACGGCACTATGGTCCTGATACTATTTCGTATGGTGGTCAAGCCCAAGGACAACACGTCGAAGCCGACTGCTCATGATGTTTAGTCGAATCTTGAAAAGCTTTTTCGCGATAATAAGGAAGCTCGAGTAATACCGCTTGAGTAGGAATTTCGTACCCTCAAGATGGGTGACTTATCTGATCGAGACTATGGCCATCGTCTCAAGACATTGGCCAACTTACTCGTCGATGTCGACGTCGACGTCACGGACAAAACGTTAGTCATGCATACAATCAACCAGCTTTCGCAAAAGTAGGGCAATATTATGAATGATATCCGGTACAGATCCCCTTTTCCAAGTTTCATGGAGGCACACTCGATGCTTCTCCTCGAAGAGATTCGATTGTCGAAGGAATCATTGGGCTTGCCATCTCTTGCCAACACCCCATCTACGACTGCCCTTTAGGCGAATTCCTCTCCTCACTACAACAGTTCTCCTGTAGCTAGGCACGCTCCTTCAAATCCGATCGACACCAGCCATCTCCCCCGCTCAATTTTCCAAACAGTGGGTCATGGTTTTTTCGGCCTAATTCAGTTTGGTCGGCCCAATCCCTCGGCCTAATTCCTTGGGCTGCACCTTCTTCTTCCACCAACCCAACAGCAACAGCTCCCCTCCCTTGGGCCTCACCCCCTTCTTTTCCCTCTAGCTCAGTCCAAGGCGTACTCCAAGACCACAAGCAGCTGTAGCAATGCTCACTGGGCTGGCCAGCATCATCGGGGCCCGTCATCGTGTCAATTGTATCTGGACAGCCGTCCGCGCATCTTTATCAACCAACGCGTCTCCAATATGCACTGAAATCATTGTCTTGGTCATCCCGGTCATTCCACCTTACATTCTTTTGTCACTAGCGGTCTATTACATTGTACTACGGGGAGTAGCTCCAAATTTTGTAATGCTTGTCAACTCGGAAAACATGTCAAACTCCCATTTTCGGTTTCTTCTTTTAGTTGTACTGGACCTTTTGATACTATTCATGCTGATGTTTGGAGGTCTCCTGTATTGAGTAATTGCGTGAGTAATTCTGGGACTCGGTTTTATGTGGTGTTTCTTGATCATTATACTCATTAAAAAAAAATTGGTTGTATCGTCTTCATCCTAAGAGTGATGTCTTCTCTAAGTTTATACATTATCGTGCTTATGTGCTAAACCAGTTTCACACCAACATCAAAGCTTTTCAATGTGACAATGATCGTGAGTTTGACGATCACTCTCTGGTTGATAAACACGGCGTACACATTCGCTTCTCTTGTCCATTTACTTCTCAAGAACACAGTAAAGCCAAACGTATCGTTCATACTATCAATGATACGATTCGTAATCTCCTTTTTCAAGCCAGTCTTCCCGCCAAGTTTTGGTTTGAAGCTCTTCACATGGCTACACGTCTCCTCAATATTCTCCCCACAAAGACTTTATACCATCGTACTCCATTCGAAGCACTTTTCCATAAACCACCTACTTATTCTCTATCTTTGGATTTTTGATTGTTTGTGTTATCCTAATCTCTCTTTCGTGTCTCCACATAAATTAAACACCCCCCC
>JAOVYX010018468.1:0-20134 GCA_035668315.1 Drosera spatulata
CTCTCATTAAAGACACATTTCATATATTCTGTCTTGGTTCTACTGATCCTTAACCCCTTACTTTCCAACGTCTTCCTTCAAGTCTCAAGTTTTTCATTCATCCCTTCTTTCGTATCGTCCACCAGAGCAATATCATTAGCGAAAAATAAACACCATGGTACTTCATCTTGTATATGCCTAATGAGATCATCCATTATTAAGGCGAAAAGATATGGGCTCAAATTTGATCCTTGGTGTTAATGAATATAACAAACATGTTCCATGTTAATGAAAAAATTTGCAAGCGCAGCCAAAATATTGATGAAAGGTTGAAACCAAGGCTAATTGATTACGCTATTGCCAAGTGTCAAGAGCGCACAACATACCTCATGTACATTAGGAACCAACCGGGTTGCAGGTCCAGAAGACTTCTTTTCATCACCTACCTCCGCTAAATTTAAAGCTGCAAGCATTTCGCGTGATCATTGTATGTCATGTGGCGCATGTCCCAGAAAAAAAAAACTCACAAATAAATAGGAAACAAAGGATATGATGCTGCAGAGAAATTTCTTGACAACATGTGCTGAACGACAGACATTTACCTATTTGCATTTCCTAAGAGTGTAATACGTAGCCATTTCATCCCTCTTTAATGAAATAGGTTAAAGACTCAAAAAACAGCAAGGAAATCAAGATCTAAATGATACTCTTCACCAAAGCGTTTGAGAAACTCAGACACAAAACCAAACATAAGTGTCATTATGTAGACAACTTCATTAGTAGTAGTAAAACAGAAACTATCACTATAAGCCAAAATCAGGAATAACAGAGAACAACAAAATCTTAGTTATTCTAGTAATAAGTCTCACTAGTTTATTGTTCCATTTTGACCAAAGTTTACAAGGCTAAATCGTGGACATAATAGACTCGATGAAAGAGAAAGATACATTTGCAAGTCAAGGTTCTCGTATCAAAGACTTTTAGTACAGTTTTGTCACCTACATTCAGCTGTACCTAATGACGGAACAGAAGATACTGCCACACTTCTACATGGAATTTGTCGCAGCACAATGCTACCATGCCTTTGCGGGCTCACCGATGTCCAGTGTGGAGAAAATGGCGTGGCAAATCTGACCTTGGCTAAGTCAGGGTACAAGATCTTCATATTCAAAGAGCCTGCAGTCCCCAGAATAAGACAAACAAATGGTTACCTGAAAGTTGAGCTGCTCCGTAAAAGGGTATGAAAGCTCTAGAACAGCAAAAGAATAACGTGTCACAACATTGACGGAAAAACATCGGTAAATGTAATACACCAACGAACAAAAGTGGAACAGATCCAAGACTCAACGATGTTATTGCCAAATTAGCAAGATCACCGAAGAATTCACAAATATATATCCCTAGTCAATCATCCACTTGGTGAGCTATTTCGGAGTGTATCAATCCATCGAAGCCCATAGATTATCCCGTGCCAATGTCGGATTTTCCCACTGTCCCTACAGCGCTTAGCTTTATCGGAATCATAGCACTTAACCAAGCGTTGCACATTGCTAGCGCCTAACCAACACTTCTTATCACTTTCAACAAGCATGTATTCCACAGATACATTTACACATATCCATATTGCATGCATCAGATAATCAAACCCCTATGATCCTATCCCTAACCATTAATCTCAGTCACAAAGAACAAAACTAGCACCAACCATACAAATCAATCCAAACCCAATTCACAAGATCCGACTCCCTAACTGCCCTTCATCCCAAAACCCAATCGGGCACCACCAAAATCGAAACTTTACATCGATCCGTCAACAATCTCCACCAAATATCCATACCCATCTCATCATAGATCAGAACAAGTAAACCCCATAACACAAAACACAAAACCAAGACAAGCCCACTTGCGATCGAGTGATATTGTAATCATGCAAGCAAAATTACATGATTAATTAGCATGAATTTGGGAAAATTTGAGATGAGTAGAACCTGTAGTGGCCATTGGAGATGGGAAATTTGGGATCTTGCGAGGCAGGTGAGTGAAATGAGTGGTGCGATGATGTATGTGGCGACGGAGTTGTGACGGAGAACGAGAGGATCAAAGGCTCATAGGAATCATCGATGATTCGAGGTGGTCGCTGATTTCCAAGAAAAATAGTGAAAAAAGAAAAAACAAATGTATCAAAATATATTCCCACTGTTTCATAATAATGGTCATTCTTTGATGAGATATGAAAATATTTATGATAAAAAATAATAATAATAAAAATTATCAATCAATAAGATAAAATCTTTTTTTTTTTTTTTTTTGATGACGAGGGTGTCCGGGCCAGCTCGCACACTGGCAAGGCGCCCCCCCACCAGCATCGATTAAATTGAATTTTGAGGCTAGTGGGATTCGAACTCAAGACCTTCAAGAAGAAGGTTGAGTCAAACACCACTAGACCAACCCAGGTTGGTTGTCAACTAGTCGTTGTTGATGTCTTTTTTATCCGAAATATTTAAATATGTTGAATTTATGTGGAATTTGTTAAAAAAAATATTTTTTTGGGATAATGAGATTGTTGTGAAAGAAGATAATTGATATATTGTAAGGAAAACATCATGTTACATGGAAATTGAGACCGAGGAAATAACATGTAATTTTAAGGGCACATAAAATTGTTGGTAATTTTGAAAGTTATGTTGTCGCGATGAAACATGGAGGATTGGTTATGTCCATATCTACGTTCAGTATGTGATATGATTATTACTTCATTCATCGTTATTCATGAGACATAGGTAATCTGAATTTTCTAAAGCACTTTTGGATTTTTGAGCACTTTAGGCTTACAAGTTTTTTTGCGTTGGACGGGCTTGAAGAGAGACGTCCTCGAAGACTAGTCTGAGAAGAAGCATCCCGTATGCATTTTTATATCAAACCGAAGGTTTATTTTCTGTATGTCGGTTTCATTCGAAGTTCTAGCTGGACAGTACAAACTGCGTGTGATTAAAATCCCCTCGTAGTCACTTGAACACGATACATGCGTTGTACATTTTCGAAGCAAACCGAATCCTGCCTTTACCAATTTCCTTGCGCATGACAGAAGGTTGCACGCGATGACATCATGTTTCAAAAGTTTACAATAACAGATCCCTTTCATTGCACGTTGTGATGGATCATCGTCTAAGAGTTATTTACAATGCACAAGCTTCAAAAGATGGCAAAACTGCAAAAGCAACAGGCCAAATTCATATTTGCGAGCAAAACCCAAATTTTCTTCAACCAAAACCCTTTACCGGACGACACTTCCATGTGCCGATCTCTTACTTCCGGTTACGTGTAACAGGTTTCTTCGGACTCGGAGACTGAACCTGCGTATCAACACACGAAGGACTTCCTTGAACTACATCTTCCCTTCGAGGAACAAGCTGCTACTGCTTCACTACTCCCCCTGTTGAGCTCAGACTCCAAGACCTTCGCCTCCTCGTCTAATAAAGCTAACTGCATCAAACAAGTCTCCGTTAGTAGATTAATCAAGCGTAACCTGAGAAAAGGGATGGCCATAGATTTTTGAGATTGTTAGTTACCCTGAGTTTGTTCTGTCTAAGCCGGTTTTCAAGCATATCGATGGCTGGTGTTAGACTGCAAGCAGATAGGAGAAAGAAATTAAGCGATAGAACCAGACCAGAAACAGCAAAAGGCGAGGGTGCTGATTCAAGTGCTTACCAGTACTCCATCAACTTGCACAGAGAAGCCTGATATGTTGATGTGTGATGCAGGAAAGTGATCGGATGCACCTTTTCATCCCTATACATGAAGTTATGTGAGAATGACGTCAACGAAATGAAAAAGTTCAACTATATACGGTATCGAAGAGAATACTAAATGGGAAGAAAGCTTCGATAATAGCTCAGCTGGTTCTAGCACTGAGCCATACCTCAATGACACAATGTCATCAGGGTAAAACCGGTCTATTTTATTATTTCCGGTGGAGATTTATCTCGACTGTAAATAATTGGGCCAGACGACCCACCAGCTCAAGGATTTACCTACCCCAACCCTAAATGGATATGTTATATTAAAAAGAGAAATAGGAGGACAGTGTATCATCACATCACCTCGAACTCTGGAGAATTGCTTGTTCATATGCAGCCTTCTCTTCATCAAACAACATGTTCTGCAGATCCGTATACGAAGCTAATGGTGAATCCAGCTTGAGCAGAGCCGAGGAGGGAACAACTTGAAGAGGAATCTCTTTCCTCGTGTACTCTGCACCACTGTAAATAAAGCACATTACTAAGAATAAGATGCCTGCTCTACAAGAGCTCTGTTTGTTGGAGTGGGATCCTCTGTAGTTGGAGATTGGTCCTGTTTGGTGGTGTTGCACTTTTTTTTTACTTTTTTTTTTGTATTCAAAAAACCTGGGAAAAAAAAAATAAAACCCTATTAAGGAAATATCACCCTAAAAAATTTTTAAAATAACTTAATAAAAATAACCCCATAGGGCATTATTCTCAGCAGAAGTTAAAGGGTCATTTTGGCTGAGCAGAAGTTAAAGGGTTGTCAAAGAGCTCTAAGAGAATGCTATTCTGTGGCAAACAAGGTGAATACTGACACTGCATTAGCTGAGTACAAGCAGTTACTTGCTGCTGAGGATCTATATCTGAAACAGATGGCCTAGGACCATTGGATGGATTTGACAGATCAAAACACCAAGTATTGTCATAGTTTAATCAGAAGCCAAAGGAGGAGGAGTATGATTGTTAGCCTTCAGAATGAAGCTGGTGTGAAGATTACGGATCCAAATTTGATTGAGGAGGAACTGATCTCCTATTTTCAGAGTATAATGGGGACAGATTCTCCGAGATGCTGCTGTGTTCTGGATGTCTACCTTAAAGAAAGAAAGTGTCTGGACAGTGAGCACCGGATTTTTTTTTGGAAGCCTCTTTCTGTGCCAAGGATGTTAGGATGTTAAAGAGGCTCTTTGGGATATTGATGATGAAAAGTCACCTGGAAGTGATGGCTGCACAGCTGCGTTTTTCAAAAGCGTTTGGTTAATTATTGGTGAGGAGATTACTCCGGCTGTACTTAATTTTTTTGATCCAGGTATGCTCTTGAAGAATATGTGTGTCTGTTCTTCATTTGATTGGTAAGGGTGATAATCCCTCCAAAACTAGTGACTATAGGCCCATTGCTTGCTGTTCAGTCATCTATAAGGTGATCTCCAAGATGTTGTGCAAACGTCTTAAAGTGGGTTTCCCCTACTTGGTGGATTGGTCTCAAAGTGCATTTGTTCCTGGTAGATCTATTTTGGACAATGTACTATCATGCCAAGATCGGCTTTACAGTTATGAAAGGAAAGATATCACTCCTCACTGTTTGGCTAAGATTGATATTAGGAAAATGTATGATATGATCCATTGGGACTTTATTGCTGAGATGTTGTGCAAGCTGGGGTTCCCTTCTATGTTCAGTAAATGGTTAGTGTCCTGCATTACCTCGGCATGGTATACCATTAATATCAATGGTGAGTATGGTTGTTTCTTTAAAGGAAAAAGAGGTGTTAGACAAGGAGATCCCATGTTTCCATATATCTTTGTGCTAGTGATGGAATATTTGGCTCGTATTATGAGTTATATGAGTAAACAGCCGGGTTTCAGTTTCCATCCTAGGTGCTCCAGATTGGATATTGTTAATATCACCTTTACTGATGATTTGATGCTGGTATGTCGTGGGGATATAACATCTGCGAAATACTTGAAGGCTGGTTTGGTGATTTTCGCAAATGCCTCAAATCTGGAAATGAGTGCAAGCAAGAGTATGTTGTTTTTTTGGAGGTGTGTCTGCAAATGACAGAATTACCATGGCTCAGATTATAGTGATGAAATCAGGATGTTTACCGATGAAATACTTGGGTGTTCCTCTTACATCCAAGAAAATGAGCATTCACCAGTATCAACCACTTATTGAGAGGATGACCAAGAGATACTTCGTAGTCTGCTCGACATCTCTCCTATGCAGGTAGAGTGTAACGTATTAAATCTATCCTTCTTGCCATGCATTTATACCGGGCTCAAATCTTTATCATCCCTATGGGTGTTATGGACGAGATTGAGGCGTTATGTAAAGCGTATTTATGAAGTGGTGTTGCTTTGAATCGTAAAAGAGCTTTAATGGCTTGGGATGCTAGTTGTAGGCCAAAGAAGCAGGGTGGACTGGGGATTATGCACCTGAAATGGTGGAATTTAGCCTTGATTTTCAAGCTAGTATGGGATATTGCCGGAAAAAAGGAACGAATGTGGATCAAATGGATTCATCGTTATTATCTGAAGCGAGTTGATATATGAAATGCTGTTGTAAAGCAAGGTCAGTCGTGGGTATGGAAGGAAATCGTTACAGCCAGGGACTGTTTTAAAGATCATGTTGATCTGGGGAGTGATATCTGTAAATGGAAGTCTGGTATGAATGGCAGTTATTCTGTCAAAGCTGGATACCTTGCTCTAAATGTGATACAGCCAGTGGTGCCTTGGTGGAGATTTTGTTGGTGTAAAGAAGTATTTCCTCGACATGGTTTTCTTGTATGGGTGATGGCATTGGATAAACTGAGAACAAAGCAGAAGTTGTGTAAGATGAAGATAATTGATGATGACGATGGTGTCTTCTGTGGAATTAGCCCTGAAAATAGAGATCACCTCTTCTTTGGCTGTGCTTATGCTCGGGAAGTCTGGGATGTGCTCTGGGATTCTGTTAGGGTGCATATGTCAAACTGTTCTTCATGGATCAGTGGTTTGGGTGGTTTAGTAGAATATCAACGGGCAAATCTGAACTAGCAAGAAGGAAACGTGGGCTTGCAGCTTGTGCTTTCTATGAAATCTGGTTGGAACGAAATAGGTGGCTGCTTCAGGATGTGAAATTGGAAGCTTCAGTAGTGGCAAAGAGGACCATGCTATTTTCCTGTAGGGATAAAATATAAGTATGATGTTGCTATGAGTTGTTTTTTTATTCCTATGATGATGTATAGGAGTGAATGAATGGTACGGTCCATGCTGTAATCACCCTTTTTTTGTGAAATGAAAATTAATGTGCGTGAAAAAAAAAAAAACCCATAAAAAACCCAATCCAAAAAAAAAAAAAACCTAACCCCCGATCACGACTGCACCTGACTGCACCAGGCCCCAACAGCCGAGGATCCCAATTCCTGTTTGTTCCCATGACAACTACCACTAAGAATCGACATTGAAAGACGAAGAGGACATCAGAGAGGGTAAGAAGCACATACGTATGTATACCTAATATCCAGATTCGAGCGATGCATTGCTTCTTGCATACCATCAGACAAATCCATGAGATCTAGATCAACCATGTCATCACTATGATTCTCAAGATATGAATTTGTCCCGGATTTCTCTATCCCTTGGTAGCTGGCATCAGCATGAGCAAATAAACCACCCAAATCCAATTGCTTGCCAACCTGGCAATACCAAGGGACATTTAATATGTGATAGCTGAGATACAAGGGACAAGAAGATACACAATTCGAAGTGGAACTCATAGCGCAGCCTATCAGCTGAATCAACTCCTTGCTTGAAGGTGCGTGTTATGATCTATCCATCGGATCGATTATCACTTACTGAATTAAACACGTTACAATACAACCAACTATTAAGGCTCCCACTCAAGATTGAGCTTTTGGTATGACAGGTTTGTCAAAACTCATGAAGATAGTCGATAAGGTTGATTCCTGCTACAGTCACCCCTAGATATTTTATAACTGTGTGTAAGGTGAGCCGAGTGCATTGCTCACTGTTCAAAGGCAGGGGACATAAGCATAAGATAGCATGTGAAAATTCAAGACGATTTATGGGATTACACGACAAGCTTCAACCATTGAATGTTTGAGCTCCATGATATAGCATAAAGGTTTCTGACAGGAAATATCAAACCCAATATCTCCTCACATTGCCTGAAATTGCCCAAACTAACTTGGATTTTAAATTAAAAAATCTAAATTCTGCCAAGTTAGATGCCTGTACCTGTACAACGGCTCTTGAATCACCCATGTCTAGTTCTGTTCTATCCGACTTTCCTGAGCCGAATCTCAGAGATGCATCATCAGATGGCGACGATGCCACATCTACAATTGTACCTTTATGGGAAGGAGACACAGACACGGGTATAGATACATAGCTCTGCTTTCCGTCTAAGGATTGGAAGGCAATGACCTGGATTCTTCCAACCTGGCAATTAGAAAACAGTACCTTAACAGGATAAAATATGCAAATCTGCTAGATACTAAGTCTTGTAACCAACCTTGTTTGTGTCTTGGTTGAAACATGAAAATATAAGCCCAATAAATCCTGAATCTAGAAGCTGATACATCGCTTGAGTGCGAACATCTGCAGGGGGGACAGTCAGAAACAGAAAGTTCATAAGTAGCCAACCCTGGAAAATCAATTGTTTAAAAGAAAGATGAAGTTAAGCAACATTAAATTCCATAACCCACCAACATGAGACGGAAGAACGGTGATATGAGGGTGTGAGTGGTACCAACCAATCACTCTTGTCGTTTTTCCTGTGGCAATGGTCATCCTGTGCGCTATAGTTAATTTAACAAAAGTTGATCCGAGAATTCAAGGTTTACTCATATTGCCAACAGGAAAAAAATACGGGTATAATACACAGTAACACAGCCATTCTTTCCTTGCAATTATGTATAGCATCGGTTTTAAATTCTCCCGTCAGCACCCCACTTCATTGAAGGGGAGAGCAGAATATAGTACCAACCTAAGGCTCAGAGTATTGCAACCAGATACTAAACCCCATTAAAACATTATACTAATATATGGCTTTCAAAGAAAATACTGGAGTATAAAATGTAATCCATAGCATTCTGAATAACACAGAAAATTCCAGGTAGTTATGGCTTTATCACAGTTAAAATCGTTCTCTCAAAATAGGCAAGTGCACATAGAAGTATAGAACAGAAACTAGAAATTAGTATCGGCCATCGGCAGGAATTGGCCAAATGAAACCTCTAAATCCGTCTTCCCCGGCCCTGAACAACTACGCTCACTATAGATTATAGAACTATCCCCCGTTTGTGAGTTAATTATTTCCTTCTTTCATCTCAACAAACACCTCAGTTCTATAATTAACAATTATTTCGATGTAGAAACACCGAAACACAACAAGAGAAATAAAATGGAAAAACTTAGAAAAACATGACAATACTAATACTCTAGAAATTAAAATAAAAAAATAAAAAATAGGCACATTGAGGATATCTCAGCTAGAGCTGAAGCTGCAGCCACTTGTTCAGGATTAGTCTCTACTCGATCCTTCCTTCTATCTGATCGTGTCTGTGGCGCTGCTCCCCAAATCAAGGCCTTGCGATTCCCACTTTTGCTATACTGAATCAAGCAGGCAAAGTGTAGCAGCATGAAGTAAGAAAGACATCCAATATAAAGGAAAGTCAAGAACTAAAACCACACTCATCTTAACATGACAAACCATTCCAACAAATCTAGACATGCGTGTGCATACAGACACACAGACTTACGATACAATGGCACACCACAAAGAAAGAATTCAAACATCTAACACGGCTATCAAATCGTTACCACCTAATATGAGTGAACTCCTCTAATCCCCAAAAAGATGCACAAGAACAGCAAGTCATCAATGGATTACTTCATGATTCAAGAAACAGATCAGACCCATCAAACATTGTCCCATTGAAGTACACAATGCAAGAGGATAAGAAGGGTTCTCTGCTCTCTAGTCTCTACATTAAAAAAAAAAAAAAAAAGGTCCCTACATAACCAGAGAAACCCATATTGCAACCAGTCAAGATCTTCGTCGAAACTCGCCATCAATCAAACACCTAGAAAATCCAATTTCCACCGAACCAATTCACTAATTCATCAACCAATCAACCACAATCACAATTCACAGACCTGAATATCCCCCAAAAGAAGCCCCATGATCTCCTCCGTCTCAGTACTCAAAGAATGAGTAAGACAAGTCCACCACACCTCCTCAGTCATCTTCACAGCACTCAAAGCCATTCTTCCCCAATCTCACTCTCAACTCCCTCCCTTAAAATCTAGAGATTCCAGCATCTACCCAGATCCCAAAATGCGATTTTGAACCAAACCCAGATTCCCTAATCGAGCAAACCGGTGATCTCAAAATGGGTTTGTGGGTTTAGAACCCTAAAATTGATGGGAAATTGGGAAAATTTCTAGGATTTTGGTGAGAGGGGAGACGAGGGTTTTGTTTTTATGTTGTTTTTGAGTCGTTGGGTGACTTGAGTTCTGTTTGTCCTATCCAATTGTTGAGACACTTGGACAGGCCAATGAATCGACTGTTTTGTTGTTTGCATTCATGGATTTGTAGGTAGAGATTGTGCGAGGGCGCTGCGAGTAAAAGCAAATTTGCAATCATCAGAGCGAGCAATTGGGAAGATCTCGTAGTTTTGATGATATTGTCACATATTTTGTCTAGTATTTTTAGTACAACATGATATTTTGATGACAAAAGCAATTGGAAAAGATCCTATAAGTTTGATGACGTTGTTACATATTTTGTCAAATATTTTTACTACAACATGGTATTTTGATTCTTCAATGCTACATGGACAAGATTTATGTATTGAAATACTCCGTTGTTATCACGGAAAAGATTCAAATTTTATGTTTTGTTTATTTATGACATACAAAACAACAATATTTCAACCGGTAAAAAAAAATTCTTAAAAGAATTGAAACTGTTCAAATTTTGTGACGAATAGTGCAAATGGCATAACTTATGTAAGTATTTGTTGGGTTCACAAAACGTCAAATAGAAACTGAAATCAAACAGAGATCAAGGATGGATCATGCGACTTTATAATTAGAAGCGTCTATATCAGTATGAGTAGTATCCTATTGGCTTGTTGGGTTTCCGTGGCTAGAATTTTGCATGTCACAGCTGTGTCGCACGACATTCGAATGGAATGAAATCTTCAGTTATTTATACAACCAAAAAAGGCTTGAAAGTCGAAATACATAGCTAATAGTGAGATCCGATCATACATATGACGGATCACAACAAAAGAAAATGAAAGAACAGAATCATCTAATATCGTTGGATGCTGACTATTGATCTTAGCATCTTGATTTATGTATAAAAGCTATATTATGCTTGGAGCGGCCAGACTAGTGAGTCGGACCAACGGTGCTGGTGGTAGAGACGGAAGTGGTGGTTGCATCATTGGCACCAGCGGTGGCGGCAGGGGAAGCGATGGAACCAACTGTGGTGGCAGGGGAAGTGGTTCCGGTGGTGGCTGATGAAGGGTTGGAATCAGTGCTTGTGTTATTCATCCCTAGAGTATTCTTCACTGCCTCAGCTGCACCCTGTGCCATATTCTTCACTTGTTCCCCAGTCTGCCATAGAAACAAGAAAATGCCACAAGAGAGAGAATTCACAGTTAGATATGTGTAATATTGTTCAATGAGTATGATATCTGCGATGATATTTGAAACCATGCTCAATGATCACAATCCATGATGACTAAAGATTCAATGTAAATAGACTTTTGATGCTAAAAGTAAGATTTTGGTTATTTATTGGATATAGATTGAATTACCTTGAAAACTGAAATATAAAACTAGCTCGCACACAGAAAAATACTGTTTCAAAATATCGGATAGATGATTATGTTTAAGTCTAGATGACTGACGTTTGAGTCTAAAGTTACATCATTCGTTTGATCCGAATGGGATAACAATGAAATGTATGATCGGAACGTGAAAGCACGCCGAGATCATGAGTAAAGAGAATATGAAAAGGCGGGATAGAAGTATATATGTATTGCCTGTTGAAGAAACTGAGAAGCCTGTTGGGCAGTCCCAGAAGCAGCTTGAGAGACTTGGCTCACAACCCCTTCGCTCTTCTCCTCGGCATGTGCAGTGGCTTCTTTTGCCTGGGTCTTCAGATCATGAGCTTGCTGGCTTGCCATTTTCGAGCTTTTCGAATTGATTAACTGAATATCGAATTGTATTTCGAGTGAGGGAGAGATCAGCATTGACACATACCAATTTATACAGCTGATGTTTCCTTATTTAGTTCAGTGTGTAAACTGCATTTTTTCCACCTTGTATTGTTGTGTGGCAATCCAATGCTTGAGACCTAAAATGGACTACTGGTTAGAAATGTTTTCAAGCATGTGAAAGGAGTCTAATCTAACCACTAGATGCACAAACCTAAAAATAGAACCCTGAAGACTAAAACAAGGTCCTGGTAAAAAGTTTTCGACCTAAAAACAGCTTATCATAACCAAGAGATGAAGAATTGTAACTATGAACTCTAAAGAATAACCATTTTTTTAAGGGAAGAATAACCATTTTTAACATCATAGATATCCTCTTAGTTTCGAAAGACACGTGTGATTATTTCTGACGCGAACGTGAAAGAGTTTGGACGTTCAGATTGAAAAGCCCACTCATTCTCTCAGTCATGGGCCAATACTTGGGCCTCTCTGATCCAAACCCAGTGGGCCGGCCTGCAACGCCGCTGCATGTCATCCAATCACACACCTCATTGCACTCATTAACTCATCTGGTCACCACTCCACACATTACAACGATAACCTAACCATTTTAGGACACGTGCCCCCAAACGTGTCATCACATCAAGACACGTGCCCCCAAACGTGTCATCACATCAAGCCACGTGCCATACACATGTTCAAGTCCAAATCTCTTAAATGTGCTCCATGCAACAGCAGTCTCATGTTCATAGCTAGCAGCTGATTAACTTCAAAGAAACAAAAAAAGGATTTCTTGCACTTGAAGAATCAAGTGTGATTTGTTGCCAAAAATGTCTTCTCATGATCAGACTTACAAAGCTGGTGAAACCAAAGGCCATGCTGAGGTGAGCGTCCTTATAATGTTAGATTTTATTTGATATTATTCCATCAGAGTTTCTATTTAATATATACTGTTTGTATGTGTTGTTGTTTTATGTGAGAAGACCGGAAGGATGATGGACAAAGGGAGGGAAGCAGCGGAGGGAGCGAAGGACAAGACAGCCGAGACAGCTTACTCTGCCAAGGATAAGACCTCCGACATGGCTCAATCCGCCAAGGACAAGACCTCAGACACGGCTCACTCGGCCAAGGAGTATGCAGGAGAGAAGAAGGATCAGAACGGGAGCTACATCTCGGAGACTGCCAAGTCCGCGAAGGAAAAGGCGACTGAGGCGGCACAGGCGACCAAGGAGAAGGCGTCACAGATGACTGAGTCGGCCAAGGAGACTGCACAGGCTGGGAAGGACAAGACAGGGGACATTCTGCAGAGGACTGGAGTGCAGGTCAGGAGCATGGCTGAAGGTGCTGCTGATGCTGTGAAGCAAACCTTCGGCATGGGGAAGACCGAGGAGGATGATCCTGCTCGTCGCACTACGAACGAGTGATTTGCTACTGTTGATTCTGCTCCCTGTGTTGAATTGAATAAGGACTTGATCCGAGTTTGCTTTCTTTCACGTTTTGATTCTGCTTGTATTTTGATTCTGCATTAAATCTTGTGCAACTTTGCGCTTACAACATATTAGAGGTACTATGCAGTGCAGTCATGGTCCTACAGTCTACAATCGCGTCGCCTTCTCCCCAGTGGGAGAAAAATGAGGCAGATGCAAGATCTAAACACTGTTTAGTTAAGGCATAATACTACTCATTAAACATGCGATGTTACAGAAAAAAGCGTACCATAATCCACAGAATCCTCGTCCCATGAAATTCATCTCGTCGTGCTTGTTGAGCACAGGTACGTCAGCATGTACTCGTTGGAAGAACATGTATCTAACAGATCCTGGCGTGATCTCGTGATCGCCTTCTGTAACGACTTGAGAGCAGGAAGCAGATCCCTGGAGTTCTGCTTAATGTAGCGCCCATGAGCGTTGCACATCTCCTGCACCATAAACAAGTTCACATAAAAAACAAGCTACAGACTAGACATGACGCTGCAAAGTCTCTCGATTGGAAAGAGGAGAGTAACCATCAGTAAGAGGCAGTGATACTAACCTGACACCATCTGAGGACAAACTCCAAGTGCGGGCACCTTTCCATGAGTTCCGCAAACGCCACCATTAGCCTTTTCAGATATCGGAAAGGGACTGATCTAGCAACTGCTTGGATGTCCGAGGGCTTCACGGCAAGAATGCACTTCTTAATGAGAGCATCTTCATTCAGTCTGAGACTGATGAGTAGAGCTCTTCCTGGCTGATCTTCCTTTAGAGCAGCATCAACTGCCTGAATAAACAAAAAACATAAATTTGTACATAACACATTAATAAAATTGCATCAAAAAAATTGCATCAAACATGAAAGTTCAGTATATATAACCCTCTCGGACTAAGCCGCATACCCAGGCAAAGACACCACTAACAATTGGCTAATATTGATACTATGTACAAGAAAATAAAGTTCTTGAATCTAACAACACCAAGGGACCTATGGTAATCTAGGTTCTTTCATATGGTGTCAGACCTCCCTAAACTTGGTTTGAACAATGTGACATCTTCCAGCCATGAGATCAAAATGCTGACTCCCATGACTCTAGTTACGTCCTCCAAGGTTCTACCAAAGTTGGTAACTTGGTACTATAACGATTTCTCTAGATGCAATCCTGAATTATCCTCATCCATGCATTACCAGTTGATCAGGCATTATGAACACTTCAAGACTTTAGGCCAAGGTTTTCAGCAGATATAAAAATAGTCTTAAACCTTGGCGAAAATTTGGAACTATTAAGTGAATACTAAAAATTTAAACTGAAATAAAATTTCATACCTCAGGTGTAACATTCATATCAAGATCAGTAGGATCAAAGATGAAGGATTCATCCATGGAATAAACCAAGACTCCTTCAGTTGTCGCTGCAGCAAAAGTACGACCAGTGGGTGCAAGTCTCAGGCACTTGGTTCGGACGATAGGCCTACCACGGTTTGGTACTGCCCCTGGCAAACCAGCCCCTAACATCTCTCGTGTTTGCTTATCAACACCGACCTCCGTGTCACTATCGTAATCATCGATCAAGTCCAGGGGGCCAGCTTCTGTCATATTCTTCGAGTTCAATATGTCGATAACCCCGTCGAGCGAAAGATTTTGAGTTATTTGAAACCGACGGAGCAGGACCTGCAATCAATGAAAAGTCATCAAAAGGAGAAGCAGAATACAATAGCATGTGGACTGCTAAAAACGATCAGTGTAGCACAAGCCCAAAATCTACACAGCGCACATAAAAACCAGTATAAGCTAGCAGTATGTAACAGATAATAAATCTAATACTACTATTTAAGAGGAACAAGTATAAGCTGCATCAAAGGTAAGAACGTAGAACAGAATTTTTGCTTTCAATTCTATGTACACACCAAAACAAAAATAGAAAATAGATTCTAGATTACACCAATCTTAGTCACAGATATGAGCAGAACGAAACATATTATTCAGAAAGCATAGATTCAAATTTACCTGCTCAGCAACATCATACATGCATATATATTTGCTTCTTCCACCAGCTAGAATGTAACTTCCATCGGCAGAATAACATAAGGTTGTAAAGTACTTCCCTGAACTTGAATTAGCAGCAGTTCTGCGATCAGTCATTAACCTGCCCCCAGCAATGTCCCTACGTCCTTCGATTGTGTACATTAGGACGCCCTCGATGGGATCCCAAAAATGTATTTGACCATCTAGGGTGCTAGCAGCCAGCTGCTTTCCATCAGGACGATAAACAACAGTAAGGACAACATGGGTATGAGGAAACCTCTCAACATTCCCCTTCCCTTCAAAAACATCCCATAGTCGCACAGTTTTGTCCCATGAAGAAGAAGCTAGTATTGCCTATACATGAAACATACAAACAGTAATCATATCAATGTGAGATCAACATTATTTCTTATATTAACAAGAACAAGACAGAACATAAGAGAATAGCTACCCACATTGGTTGGAGAGAACATCAAACCGTGAACTGGGCCTTCATGACCACTA
The DNA here is from genome assembly GCA_035668315.1 of Drosera spatulata. Lineage (NCBI taxonomy): Eukaryota > Viridiplantae > Streptophyta > Magnoliopsida > Caryophyllales > Droseraceae > Drosera > Drosera spatulata. Next base: position 15,995 of record JAOVYX010018468.1, read on the forward strand.
AGAATATCCAGTAAACGGCCCGTCTTCATAGACCAAACAAAAATCTGTAGCAATAAAGATAGATAGCTACTTAAAAACTAAACAATAGTGATAGAAATAAATATGAGATCCAGCTGAAATAAACAATGTACCTCGAATGAATCTAACGTCCCGGCACAGATTACTTCCCCACTAGGATCAGCGGTCAGAGAAACAAACTGTCTTGAAGAAGGTGAAGTGAATATTCTGAAATTTCGATAGCGAAAAAAATCATAGGCACGCACAGTGCCATCCAGAGACGCACTCAAGAGAACATTATTAATAGCTGTGAAATGGAGTGCAGTGACCGCATTTGTATGCTCAGAAAACGTGACAACACAAGTTCCGGTTGTAACATTCCAAATCTGCAAGAAATATGAAAGGAATTCAAATGATTAATTTGCAGGAAGAACATGGAAAGGTGCACATACAAATATAACTCCTCACAAAAGTTCTTATATGCATTTGATTAACAGAAAGAACTCGCCAGAATAGCAATGATGTTTTTAAATAAGATGACTTTGACCGACCATATGCTTCTATTCAGATGGCAGCGCCGATAAATCATCGGCACATACCTTTATTTTGTTATCATCGGCACCGGTAGCAAGAACCTGTGAGTCCGCTGAATATGCAAGACAATTCACGTCAAAGTAATGACCTTGCTGCTTTAATATATAACTCCCTGAATTCCACTCCCACACGAGCAGCTGCCCAAGCTTTGCGCACCCAAGCACCAACCAATTACCAATATCGTTAAAAACAGAAGTAGTGATCTTCTGGCTCGATATCGTCAAGAAATGCTCGCATATGAAGTCCGGCATTCTGTACAAACCAAACACACCGTTCGAGAACCCAACCACCAATAGCTCACGTCCCCTATGATAATCACAAGAGGACACCCTCGCTCCTTGCGAACAAAAATTCTTCTTCAACAACTTCCACTTCATCATATGCAACACATTCTCCTCTCCTTCATCCATATCCCCATCTTTCCCACCAAATCTTTTTCTCTTCTTTGAATTCCCATTAACATTGCCATTCCCAACACCATCTTTCTCCTCCTTCTCGGGCGTACCAGGAGACCCTGGCTCGTCCCCATCCTTCTCCGACTTCTCTACCCTCGCATCGCCTTTTCCCCAACTAAACACAGCCCCGTCCCTCGCAACACTATAAACCCTCGAAACCTCACCCGACTTCCCATCAACCCCAAAAAACACCCCGACAACCACATCCCTATGCCCCAAGAACAAAAACGGCTTCAACCCGACCCCACCACCCTTCCCCTTCCTAACCCTAAACAACCTCGCCGTCAAATCCTTCGAGCCGACAACCAACCAATCTGAATCGTTCCCCCAATCCAACGCCATCACCTTCCCGCCACAGTCCGCAAAAGTCCTCACCAACTCGAACCCAAACACCTCTTTCCTCTTCAACCCCGGCACTCTCCACACTTGCACCAATTTCCCCACACCGACCGCAACCATTTCCCCATTCGGACTAAACCTCACCGCACTCACCGCTCCCTTAAACCTTATCCTATGCAAAACGATTCCTAATTTCAAGTTAATGAATAAGGCGCGAGAATTGTCGTCGATTATTAATAAGAAGAGGGAGTTCGGGGAGACGGCGAGGCGGGCGATGTTGGAGGAGGATTGAATGGGTAGGGTTTGGGTTGATGATGCGATGAGGTCGGTGATTGAGACGCGGTTTCCGACGGCGGAGATGAGGTGATTGGATGAGGTGATTGCGGCGTTGCCACCTCGGTATGGGGCGCCGAGGAGCGCTTGGAATCGGAAATTCATGGCGGCGGCGGAGAGGTGTGCGGTGGCGGGTTAGGGTTTTGGGGAGTGAAGGGGTTGAAGATAAACCCTAGAAATTGGGGGAGTAATTGTTAAAGTCCTAATTTGGAGGGTTGGCTTGCCGGTCTAGAGTCTGGTTCGGTCGGCTCATTTGATTTATCTTAATGTGCAACACCTCTCTTTCCGTTTAGTTTTTTTCGATCATTATAAGGATTATATATTTTTTAGTTTTGTCTTATGATTGATAAAATATATTTTTAAAATATTTATTGATATTTATATTTTTTTAAAAATAAATTTAATGAAAACAAAAAACTATATGATTTTATTTAAAGAAAAGGGAATACGATGTTAACATTATGTGTCATTAAGGATTAATGAAGGGCGGAGATTAAATGATCTGAAAATTTTAAAAATAAAAGCAGTTTTAAAAAAATATCCATTGTTGGATGTATCATACCAACCCATGTTGTTAACAACAAACTCCCTTTTTTCTTTTTATATATCTGTTGACTGATTCATCTAAGTGTTTTCAAATTATTTTATAAATCATTATCAATTTTGTTGTTTATTTTATATTACCGTTTCTTGATTTTGTTTTCATACTATTAAAAAGAGTTATCAACGAATCCCTTTTGTGTTTTAGACAAATAGTTTCAAAAAAGATAGTGTCACAATAACATGAGACACTTAAAATTATTTTATACCGGATAAGTAAATCAAACTTCATTTTCTATGAGCAAAGTAAAAGTTTCAAGTAACTTTTGTATTCAACTTTATGGTTTTAGGTATAAGTATAAACATGGAGGAGCAGGCTGCTTCAGCCGCCGAACTCTGCCTTTGATAAGGGGCTGCGCGATGAAAATGTTAGGAGAGAGCAAAAATGCAAGGCAACGTACAGTATAGCCCAGTATTTTTTTTCATTGATTCAAACAAGGGGATCCAAAAACAACATATTCGAATGATACAAATAGAACAAATGATACAGGTGTCTCACTACATTGCCCACAGACATTATACAGCATATAACACAATATTCATCCTGGAAAATATATGTAATGCTTATTTACAGGCTGGTTAGAGAAGCCGAAAAGAGATTCCGACATAATGAATAGTACAGTACTGGGGTGAACTTTGCTGCATATTTCATCAAAATCAGATTGATCATTATTCATGGAAGTCCTCGGTCGAGCGTCAACCTAGAGGTTAACCAGCTGGACACTTCATTCATCTCCCTAGGAACTGTGAAATGTCCCAAGCTGCATTGACATAGCAGCTGATTAACACTAAAATGCCAAAGAAAAAAGCAGATGATGATCATAAGAAATTACTTATCTTCACTATTTCTAACATTCATTCAGGAGTTAGTATTTCCTGCCTTTGGCCGTCCACACGACGACAAACAAATAACGCATGGAAGAATCCAGGAATGACAAAAGTAGAGCAGAATGCAGCATACCCATCATATTTCTGGAATGAAAGATTCTGAAATCCAACTGAACCAAGGGTCTGAGCAGATTTTTCGCCAAATGTGCAGTGGACTACTTCATCGCCTGTCATGGCAAAAACACCCAGAGAAATGAGAGGACGCTAACTTCACGTCGAGTCTCTGTGGTGTACAGCCACTGATCAGCAATATCACATGTATCTTGCCAGAAGTTTATTTGTAGGATTAATAGACACCAATCTAATATGGAATAAGCAAAGATGAACTTGTAACATACTTATTCCATGACAGAACAAAACGGGCAATGTTGCAGCGCGTCTTGCAGCGTCATATGCAGCGTGATCTACCTTGTTCCTCAGGCTCCTACACATTCATCATCGATAACAATCATTAATAAGACAGCTAAGTAGAAGCAAAAGATTTCAAGAGGTACAATGGACAGATGATGTTCCTTTAAAAGAAATGCAGGACATGAATAATGAAATAGTACCTTGAACCAGGAAGCCATCCGCTTAGAGTAACAACTGCTCTTAAGTTGATTGGATACTGGTTCCCATTCCCATATTTCCCAAAAGCAAAACATGTAGCCGAGTACAGTGCCATGGCACCTCCCATACTGAAGCCCCCGACACCAAGCTTAACTGTGTCATATGAAAGATAGTATGAGGAAAACCGCCACGATAAAGCCTTTTATTCCATTTTTACAGTGAAGGAACAACCACTGGAAGAGTAAAGACTAACTTATGTATATAGCATTTTGAAATAGGCAGGGGAAGCATTACCATCAGCCGGTTCGGCTGACAACAGGTTAGCAATGTGTGCTGCTGAAGCATCTAAACCTTCAAAATCATCTGGATTATCCTCTGAAATCTC
>JAOVYX010018469.1:0-20130 GCA_035668315.1 Drosera spatulata
CCTTCCTCCCCTCCACAGCCTCCCTCCGCAGCCTCTTCACCTCCTTGTTGCCTTCCCCCCGTCACAGCCTCCCTCCCCGACAACCACACCGCCCCTTTCCCCTCTCCAACAAAATCATACCAAAATTCAATACAAATCAACAAATATCAATTCAATTTACAGCAATGGGGAGCAGCGGGGAGCAACGTGAGACGCGACGTAGGGAGCAGGAAGTCAGCAAGTCAGATCGATCCAGGATGTTGTCGTGGGGGTTCGCAGTGGTGAGAAGTTTGAGATAAATGATGAGAATTTAAGTGCGTTTGGTGTGAATCTGAGTGCCTTTGTTGTGAACCAGTCTAATTCGTCCGCGAACAGGGACAATTCACCTGCGAATCGGAACCGCTTCAGGCCGGTTCAACCCGATTCCCTCTGAATTCACCTCCGGTTCAGAGGGAATCGTCGATTCACCCCCTTTCTTTGTCACCATGTCACCCTCTTTCCCCCTCCTGTACAAGTTTGCCAACAGATTCTAATTCTGATGACAAAGAAAGGGAAAACCACGATTTTGTTGTTCATTCACAATACCGTAATTAAAATCTGTTGGCAAACTTGTATAGGACCTCAACTGACAACAGGAGCACACCAGAATCAATCAAAATGCAACAGAACCACGCAAGGAGCTCAACCAAGAAACAAGGGAGCACCCAATTAACTACTAATCAACATCGAAACAAAGCTCAGCCACCAAATATGGGGAGCACCCAGTCACAACAATCATCAACAGAAGAGGACAGAGTCATCAAACCGCAGTAACAACCCTCAAGAACGAAGAGATAACCATAAAGGTCATGTAAAAGTAGAGTAGAAAATGATTACCCTCGACAATGAAGAAGAGTGTATCAATGAGAATCGAACAAAACAGCAATGGGATCCAATCACAGGTCCACGTAGATCAATAGTCTTTGATACCACATGTAATGCTCAACCATCAAGAACATTACCAATCCTTGAATTCGGGACAAAACCCATTCATTATTCACCAAGAGTTTCGGGTAGAGACCCACTCTATAAGAGCCTTCAGGGATCAAACCCAGCTCCAAAACATACATCAAGAATATGAACCAAGAACAACCGAAAATGAACTATTAAAATCCCTTTTATACACACACAACTACCAACAACCCACTAAATCTCCACCCTACGATTATCCCCCCTAAAAAACCCATCCACGGTTACAATGAAAAGGTCCAAAGCCCACACAACACTTCGGCCCAATGCGTATATCCAGCCCAACAACTCAGCTCATATAAGTTGGCATCCACTTCACTTGCCCAAGCAAATCTCACCTACCCATCAACACATGTACGATCAGCTCTTTCCACACACACCAACCACATCACACCATCCTTATCAGAACAACCAAAACACAAACAACACCAAAACGCCAAACTCCAAATCCACAATACCTCCACAATCAACAATGAAACCAACAAATACGGCACAAATCCACCAAATACACCCCTCAACTATTCTGTATGTTACATATTTTTTTTTATAGATTTGTAAGGCCCTGAAAAATTCGTGATAATTTATTTTTTCAAAAACTATGAAAAACAGGAAATTATTGAACGGTATAATTTATTGAGTAGGGTAGTAAAATTATTTTATTAATATTACGACGAAAAAATATTGATTACGGATAAATTAGTCCCACATATATTCGTGCGCGAAAGATAAATATGAATTGTGCACGCATGATGATTTTCCTCTGTCTAGCCGAAATTCTTTTGCTGTCTTTTACTCTCATCTTGACAGCAAATAAAATAAGCCACCTCAAACCCCATCACCTCACCTCACCTTTCCTTCCTTCACCCTGTTTCATTTCCTCTTGCTTGTGCACACCAAGAGCTCGAAGAAAACCACACGACATGGTCTTCGTCTAAGTTCGCAGTTGCTGCGCTCAACCACGAGGCCGTCAATGAACTGTGGTTTCTCACAACATCATTTCTAGCTCCTCCTCGTCCTCATCGTTGTCACAATTGGTTTGTGGTTAGGTGCGCTTTAATGGCTCTTCGTCTTGCTTTAGTAGGTCGGAATTTGTGGATGTAGCATTCACTAATTGCCATGTTTTGATATCATTGATGCTGGAGTAGTCATGTCTCTTTCGTTTCCTTGGTTATGAAGAGTTATGGAAGCAAAAGCTTCCTGAATATGTACGTTATAAGGGTAGAAGGATAGGAAATGGTGAGGAAATGTGTAAATAAGAAGTGTAAAATGAAGATTAAAGTGAAAGAAATATGGGTGAGTGTGTTCATGTGAATGTAAGCTAGTGTACGGGTGAGAGTTGGTGAGTTTAGTGTTGTGAACTTCCTAAGCATGGTGTTGTGAGTGTTTTGCGATTCTCTTGGTTACGTGAGTTGTGTGTATGTGTGTTTTATATGGTTTCGATTAGGAACAAGGCAAAGAAGAAGGGAAAAGATACATTAAAGAAAGGAAAAAGGAAGATTTGAAAAGTGATATATGTGTATGGGTGTGGCTTCGGTAAAAGACAAGGAAGGAGATGAAGTGAAATATGATATTAGGAGGGGAAAAGGGATTTTGAATATGTGGTGTAGGTGTGAACGCATGGTAGTGTGTGTTGTGTGTTTATTTTGCTAAATATGGAATATACACATATAAGGAAAGTTACTAAAATGAGTATACCACTTAATACATGGCTACTCATATGCACATACACAACCTTAAGATATGTACATACAAATACTATTAAAATAAATGTTTATCTTTATATTTAATTAATGGTGTTAAACATATACTAATTTATATTAATTTATATTTTAGTTTTTATAATAGGAACGGGAGACATCATACGGTAATACCTGAAGGAAGACGAACTTGAACGTGTGAAGGGCTATATAAAAGGTAACGTTTAGTTTTGTTATATATATGACGATGCGTATTAATATACCTTTGGGTATATTATTAAGCATTGGATTCTATGAGCATATATAGTCACAAAATATGACTGACATAAATATTATCTGGAATGGTATTGCATGTTGTGTGCTGTGTTTTGGGTCTATTGACTGATGGTGAAAACTGTACAGAATGATAATATTTATAATTTATGTGATGTCTGATTGAGTGTTGTTTGGATGGTTGTGAGTCTTGGTTGGTGGTGCTACACTATGACTGGACATGTTGGTGTGTATTGGACTGGCCAGGGGGATTTGAGCGTGTATCCACCTTACATGCATGCAGTGATCTAAGAAGATCGTTTTGATTTGATGGGAATCTCATTACAAGAGATCCAAGATCTCGGTAAGGGCTGATCCTCTGTACTGGGTGACCCATGTTATGAAAAGAAAAAGAAGACAAAGATGCTTGGCCTAAGTCACAGGTGTATAGTTTATGTCTAGTATATTATGAGTATTGTTGACGAGTCAAGTCACAATAAGAGTTGGTCATGATTCTTATCACCTGGTTTTGATAGCTATATGATATTTTTGTTTTGTGCTTATAACAAATGTTTTGGTCTGTCTGGTTGGTGTGTGGATTCCAGTGTGCCGGAACAAATGATCTAAGTGATCGTTTCATTACTTATCTTCCTTTAATAAAACCTCTGGTAAGGGGACCAGCTCATTATTAAGCTCTTTTAGTTCACGGTTACTTGTTTTTCTTTCTTTTGTTACTTTTCTTTTCAGGTAATATGTATAACGGTGGGACGTGATAAATGACGAGAATGCATGCGTATACAATAACACAACCCACCTAGTTTCTGTAAAATTTGGTAGCATGTATTAGGTTAGTTGTGACAATGTAATATAATCCTTGTGGCCTACAAGTGAAGAATAATGTGTGAAACTGAATGACATTTTAAATAGTTTTCGTAAACTAAATGCTCTGGACGGTTTGTGTTAATGGTAATTTCAATTGTTTCTTATGCATAAACCTGGTAATTGTTTTAGCCTTGCTGAGGGCGTGTGGACCACAGCGACGGTAATGCCACGTGGGATGTTTTGATAGGTTCTGAAAAGGCGGGGCGTTACAAGAATACTACACGAAGCAACCGTATGAAGGTTCACAGGAATAAACATTCCATTCATATTCTTCTTATGTCCTTTTAAAACCATTACTCTATAGCTTAGTGAAGCATCAACAAAAAATAACAACTATTCACCCCTTCTCCTAAGGGAGGAACATAGGTTTAGTCTCAGGACATAAAATGAAAACACTCACAAGCAAAAGACCAGCTAACCTTCAATGCCGCTGTGGAAAATTCCAAGGCCAGCCCAAAAGACATACCCATTGATGGGTGTCAAGTCATATACGTTTAAATACACTGGAGCAGAGCCAGGACTACTTTCTGGGGACTTCACTTTAGGGAAAATACAGAACCTATTGGCTGATTTCCCTCTATATGCAGGGCGTTGTGATCCATATGTTGATCCCCGTTTCATATTCCTTCCAGTGAATAACAACTACTTGTCAATGCCTAGCTATCATCTGAAAAGGCCCGCAAAGCATAAATAACATTTGCAATACCAACGACAAGGCAGATCGTACGTAATAGGATGCATGCAAAACATATGCTGTAGCAGCTTGGTGCATCTAATAAATCCTTATTTTTTTTTATTTTAATCAAGTTTTTTTCCAGAAGTGCCTGTGATCTAATATACCATTTCCTCAAAGATTATACTGTATACAGGAGATGTGAAAGGTGGCAACTGTAAAAGAAAAATTTCCAGGAACTCGAATGAATAAAATTGGTCATGAAACTGTATATCATAGACTGAAAGAATCACCGATTTCAAGGATCCGACCTATGCAAGTAACAAAAAAGAAGTAAGAATTCCAATATCAGACCGTTAAAAGAGAGAATTATTTATGTGAGAAGCAATTGCAATAAAAAAAAAATGGTACAAACCATGCATGTGTGCCGAAACAGCAGAAGACAGAATGAAACAGCTTCAATTTCAAACCAGATGATCCATCACCACTCATTTTCGGTTAGCTGATAAACTAATTCCAATTAGTATCAGACTGCAGAAGTTGAGCTATTTCAAAGGTTGCAGTCTTAAAATAAGATCAATATTGTCACACAAAGCCATCTGCTCAACAAAAGTTAGGAATTCAAAATCTTAAAAATGTGTGACAGGAAATTTCATCATACATCAAGTTGTGGGTTGACAGCCTATGCCCTTTTCGACTTTACCATACATTTACAAACAATGATGTGATGGTGGAGTAATTGGCACAGATCGAAATCAAAAACCCCATCCGCAGATGCATACATGAAAATGGAGACGAAGGGTAACCCTGCATTAATTCATCCGTTTCATTTAGGCAGCCAGATAGATCTAACATCCATAACAAAACCCAAGAGACACAAAAAGATGAAGTTGGCATTTATGGGATCAAAAATGACACGCAGAATGGAGCAAGTAAAACAAGGGCAGTTGGGATCTGGCTGACCTGGTGGTGTCGAGGAGGCCAAGGCAAAGAAGAAACACCCAACCCACATTTATTTCAAACTAAACTAAACTAAACTGGAGAGATGATGCAATGCAACGCAACAACAAATCCCGGATCGACGACGACGAGCTCAATTTCTTGAAGCGAAAGCGAGAATGCCCATTTGATTTGGCCTTTGACGATGCCACCATTCCCTTGCTTTTCAATCTAAATAAAAGGATTCCTGTGAGTGGAGGGCAATTCAATTGATGCTGATGATGTCGAGCATGGACAACGGCCGAGATCCAATTTCTATTTCAGATGATGATGATGATGATGATGAAGAGGAGAGGCCAAGGGAGGGCTTCGGCTTTCATCAACCCCCTAACATCACTTTCTCCACAAACTTTTCAGAATATGTAATACTTTGGCTGGTGGTGCTGCTATATCCTAATGATACTATTAGCCGTTATCTCGCTTCTCTTTTCACATTTGCAATCGACTATTTTGTCGTTTTATTTCATCTATTGATGTTCTGTAATCAATTAACTTGACACGATAATTAATATATATTATTTTTTATTATAAAAATTAACTAGTTGGTATACTCACACGTTGCGCAAATGTTTGTTTATTTTGATTGAATAGACTATAATGATAGTTTTATAAAGAAAAAACTATTTAACAAGTAGTTATGATCATTTATGAGTGATGCATATATTTCTATGATCATATTTAAGTAAAATTTACCATATCAAACAAAAAAAAAAATACTAACGTTGAGATATTAGGTATTCCATTGACAATAATCTTGTCGGTAGTCTACACATTGGGGAAGGGGGAAACAAATACGGAAAAAATAACACGATAATGACATTGTTTTTATAAATCGACTAGAAAAGGTGAAGAAAATCTCTCGAATGAACCGTGAACAACCCGCTTAGCCCACTCAATCATCTCAAGCACAAAGGACTAATGCTTGCTATCGGCCGCTCTCCTCGTACCTCAGGGACAGCGATTCCAAGCTTGACATGTGAATGCATCTCTTTTATGTGGATTTTAACTTCGAGTGGAACCATGTCTTCACCCCTCATAATCGTGTGAAACGACTAAGAAATATAAAACCAAAATATGTGTAGAAATATGCAGCTGCAACATGATAATACAAAGAAACATACCTATTGCACTTGAGGATGATAAAAAAAAAAAAGTATTGGAGCTTCTCAGGCACTTCCTCCCAGAGATTGTGAATAACTTTTAGAGCTTTGAAACAATCTTCCTCCTTCTCGACAATCAAGTGCAACCTCTGTTAGTAAAGAATCTCTTCAATGCTCAGATTCTTCCTGTAGAACAGAAAGAGATTTTAGAAACATAGACAATCCTGTAGAAGGGGATATTTTAAATGTTTGGAATAGATGTGGTCGAAGTTGGAAGTTGGCCATACAACTTCATAGCTTCGCATGGTTATAGACAATCCAATCTTTATGAAGAACATAGACAAAACCCATCAACAAGCAAGCCTTCAACACCATGATAACTTGATCTTCAATCGTTGATGGGTTGAGTGTATCAATAGGATTACCCCAAAGTAACTTGATCACTCATCACCAGATCTATGAACTTATACGCCAAAGAATGATGTTGATCGAGAATCAGAGTAGTGACCCAGTGATAACTCTGCTTCCTGATTACACACGAAAAATGCTCCTGGTCTGCTCCTAATCAGCTTATTATGAACCCTGAGATCAGAATTCTATAAAACAACAAAATCAGATAAAAATCAGATTGAAAAAAACCCAATCCCACGTAAAGAACAATCAAATTATATTTTTTTCCTACAGACTATTAGTCGGGACTTATTTCGGCAAATGAAATTTAGCATAACCACATCATTTCCCTACAAACCCTAAAAACCCACCAATATTCTTCGATTTAAGACAAACTGATGACACTGTTTCAAATTCCACAATCAAAATATGAGAAGCAAGACACATGATCTCATTGCGACATTTCGTCGAATGCCTAGCATGCACTTTTTCAATCAAACTCTGCTTTGAAACTTAAGATCACATTGACTTATATCTCTCGATTCATACCTGGAGTTTTCGATAAATGGGTATTCGAGAATTTTATAGTGCCAATTTATCTTCATACAATAATGTCTATTGATAAATATCAAAAACAGTTGGCTTGAAATCAACATAAGTATATAATCATGCTCGAAAATCAAATACGTTGATAAACAACGGTTCTTGAGATTGATGCAATGAGTGAATACCTTAGTCTCATCGAACGACTTAATCACTTCAAGAGCAATCGCCTTCTGGTCATGGACCCCCTTGCATGTGTGAAAAAAAAAAATCCAGCCCGATATTATTGAAATCAATCCCTTATAGGAACTCGGGGTATCAAATGATATCGGTTCTTGGTTGAGGATGATCATTTGCAAGATACGACTCCATTGGTCTTGAAATCATCCCAATGGACGACATTTCGGAACTGTAGATTTTATCATCGCACCAACAATCAACACACAAAAACTAACCAACATAATCAGATCGAGATCACATTGCACCGATCCAAACCTATCGGATCCGATCATCATCACCCAATCGTATCAAAATTCATCGAACACGTCAGTGAGATCCGATTCAATGTAATAACAGATCGTACCGAATCAAACCAGCACAAGATCAATGATGAGAGGAGATGTACATAAGGGAAGGCGGAGTTATGGGTCCAAACGGAGGCATCTTGGCCAACGATGGCAGCGGCAGTGAGGAGGTTTTTGTTTTCTATCTTGCACATAAGGTGTAATTCAAAAGAATAGCATGTCGACCAGTAATTCAAAAGGCTCTTCAATCACCCGTATCAGTTATTACTTCCTATTTAATTCTTATTTATTGTGATTATCTCTCTTTTTTTATTGAATCAATTGAATTTGCACATTATCATTGAATACATATGAGAAGAGAATGAATGAAAACGCATGTGACCAAATATAAAATAGTTTGAATACCTAAAATAATCCTATCAAATATAAAAAATATCAAAATATCCGCATATCATGAAATGCAAGAAATTTTGTGGATTTATAATATATATTGATTTGTCTTTTGACTTATATGAGTGAAAAGAGTGAGAAAAAAAAAAGAAAAGAAAAAATAATGATATGAATTGATATGATATAAAATAAACAGTAAAAGTATTTTGATATTTTTATTAAGAAAAAATTTTTAAATAAGATAATGTTATAATTTAGTTCGAACATCCCAATTTAATAAATATTGTAATTCTTTTCAAATAAAAAGAGTACTAGTTATTTCTCTTTCCACATTTTTCTTTTCACATTTGTAATTGACCATTTTACAAATTTATTCCATTCATTTCTTTTAATCACACACAAATTTGGCACCAAGACCATGTGCATGAATGTAATGTGTTCAAGGTTTGACTGCAGATAAGGTTCGTTAACTTACATAACAAGAGAGGGTGTTTCTACCAAAAAAAAAACACACAGAGAGAGTGTACCATCCAACAGCAAAATGATGAAAGCAAAAAAAATAACTTCATTGTCTGAAACCGGACAGAGAATACAAAGAATTAAGTTTAACAGCATCTCCAATTTAATTACAATATTTTTTTTTAGTTACTCCTAATATAAATATTCTCTCCGTCTCATTCAAATTACAACGATTTGACCTAACACGATAATTTATGTGTGTGTTAAATTAATAAGAAATGACAAATTTGTCCTTGTGAGTGTATGAGATAAAAAAATGAAAAAAAAAAATATTATGGATAAATTGATGTGATATAAAATAAGGATATTTTGATATTTCTATATGAAAAAAATTATTAAACATGAAAAATATTATAATTTGAACAAGACATAAAAAAAATATTACAATTTGAATAGGACGAAGGAAATACAACACTTTCATCCTTTTCTTTTTATTTGATAATGAATTTATATCAATCTAATTAAACTACCCCACGAACTTCTTCCTTATTTTCTTTAATTCTCTTTCCTCAACCTCACTTACATTCCCATTATCTTTAAAAATATATTATTTTCATTAAATTTCATACAAATGCAAAACACATATAAAATCTCGTGTCGGATCAAACCGTTGTATTTAAATTGGGACAGAGATAATATTTTTATCAAGAAAGAAAGAAAAAGAAAGAAAAAGGAGTACTTGCTACTATTTTATACGTCATCTAACTCATGAGAGTTGGGAATACCCTGTGAGATTTTGAGGCTTCATAGAGTTTTTGGAGTAACAATGAACAGCCTTGCCTGAATGGTCCGTGCCATCAGATCAGTTGCCTCACAATGCCGATGCCTGGAAAATAACTTTGGCTGAAGAGTACACCACACCTGCATCACCTGCAATTTTTTAAACCACTTATATCACTCAGAACTCAGGAACTAGCACTGATCAAACGGCCAGATTCGCTATCTGAGGCACCAATATCAAGTTCATCAGGCAAGAAACACTATATACGAAATTTTCACCAAAGGAAATTTTCTCAAATGGACCAACACAAACATTGTTCACCAAAAAATAGCGAGAAAAGCATCTGTAAGCTAGAAGCTAAAAGGTCAAGGACCTTGGACTTCATGGCAACTCTAGCCATGACTAAATGGGATCATAAGAGTGAAGGGTACAACTTGGCATCGAATCTCACCTGCGATTGCAGCCAAATTAAAGATGGTTGGAACATTTGCCTCCACCTGCACGGAGGCTTTGGCTGCGGCAACACCTACAGCCATACTTTGCTTCATATTCAGGCCAGAACATAGAGCTGAAAGTATCCCACCAACCAAGCAATCACCTGCACCGCTAACCCTCAAAACTGTAGCAGGAAGGGCAGGGAAATGCACCACAAAGTGATGCGAGCTCCCCTTAAAAGATGTAGAGCGAGAATAATCATCCGGAGGACAACTCATCATCACAGTGGAATACAGCTCTTCCTCCATTCCAAGTGATTGGGCACCTTTCAGAGTCTCATTCAGACACCTTGCCCCACCTCTAGAACATAAGAACACTCCATCAGATCCAAGGGTCACTATGACGAACTTAATGCCCCTCTCCAGCAATACCGATATTGCTGGTTTCAGTGTTCGAAATAAAGTTTCTATAGAAGATTTGGCATTGTCAAGATTCCTTTGAACCGGAAGAACCCCATTTCCACCAGTCAAAGCATTTGCCATGGCCAAAAGTTCAGCCTCATTAGGAGAAGCAAAAGTTACCTGCAACATCCAAATAGAGAATAAAGCCATAGGATCTTTTCATCTTTTCATCTATGCATGGAAATACAGATCACATATGCATAGGACAAATTCATTGGTTCCACAACAAACCTGCAAACATTGACTTCACTATTTATGCTTTCTGATAGAACTTACAGTCTCAAACCACGGTCAAAGTAGATCCCCAAGATTATCTTAAAAGTTCTACTTGGATACGCAGACAACAGGAAACTTTGGGCTCAATTTACAAGAAACATATTCATTACACTTCAAATTGGGCGATAGCATCAGAACCCTAAAAACAATAAAACTGAAACACATGGCAAAATAACGTTCCCAGCTTCTTGATGCCTAACTCAAAAAAGATACACCCGGAGTTAGTCTTGGACTCACATACTTGGCGACTGCGGCAACTCTTACGGATTTTGCCACTGATACAGGTTCAAACCACACTGGTACTCCAGCATCTGCCGCGGCTGAAATCATGATTGATATGTAAGAGAGATAAACCAGTATATATACTCCAGGAGCATTGGTTCAGCATCGAAACATTCAGCATCAAGAAAAGAGAGGGAGGGATACTTTGACAAGACGCCATCAGAGCATCTGAGCTCAGGTTAGCATCGATCATCAACACAGGAGCTGTACTTATAATGCTGCTGAACTGTTGAATCCAATTGGGAGTAAGACACCTCTCCTGTAACCAAGCCAAGACAAGAAGATTCGCTACCGTGCTACTGATATCAGAAAGATCATATGTCGTCGAAAAAGAACAATGACAGAAAATCTAGTCCTTGAAGACGGCACAACTA
This sequence comes from Drosera spatulata, assembly GCA_035668315.1. Taxonomy (NCBI): domain Eukaryota; kingdom Viridiplantae; phylum Streptophyta; class Magnoliopsida; order Caryophyllales; family Droseraceae; genus Drosera; species Drosera spatulata. The sequence goes on from JAOVYX010018469.1 coordinate 11,506, forward strand.
AATAGAATGATGGATGTTGCATACAATGGATTCAACGCTTGCAACACCAGTAACAAGCTCCCCATCAATGTCAAACATATTGCAGACGGTAGCAGTTGTGATATCGAGGCCTTGTCGAATACCTAGTCAAAGACAATGATGGTGTTAATTTATATCATGTAGTCTACAACGAGATATTAATTGTAGTCGGATGGCGAAAACCATAAGAGAAGAGAAAGAGAGAACCTTGGACGGGAAGACCTAGTGATCTCCAGTGCTCCAAAAGCAAGTTTCCTGCGTTATCAAGTCCGAGGGCGGAGATGATGAAAGGCTTAGGCCGAAGCTTGGACATGCACTCCGCAATATTCCTTGCGACTCCTCCTAACATATAATCAACCTTTGAACAAGCCACAACCACAATCAGAAGCAACAAACCACAATCAGAAGTAAGAAACCACAATCAGAAGCAACTAACCACAACAACCATAAGAAGCAACTAACCACAATCAGAAGGGGATTAGGGAACTAAGGAATGAGATGGAAAAAAAAGTAACGGTACCTTTCCAGGAGTAGTGGTTCCCCTGGGATTAGACGACCGGATTGATGGAGTCGCGTGAATATCCAACACCATTCCTCCTATCACCACCGCCATTCCCTCCAACGTTTTCTCCATTTTTATTTTTATTTTTATTTTTGACAGACCTGCTTCTTCCAGACACACACACACAAAGAAAACAAAACAAAGCAAAACAAAGGAGAATGATGAGCACGCAACGCAAGTGTCCTAGGAAGGAATTGATCCCGAATAAGGATTATGGCAAATCATTATCAAAAGGAAAAATAGCATTGTGACACCCTCAAGTCTTCGAGTTCGACATATCGACAGCATGTACTATCAAAATAGACACTTAAACCCCTCGACACTCTGCTAATTTGGATGAAATTTGCTATGAAACCCTGGTTTTGACTATTTGACCCGATTTAATACCCATAATACCCTCATAAACCCTACACTCACCATAAATCCCTAATTCCAAATCCCAAAACACAAATTGGAAATCCCAAATTTCAATTTCAAAATCAAAACCCCGAATTCGAAAACCAAATCATAAATCTGCGCATGTTGATCAGCTAGTTCCAGTGGTCTTGATCGAGATTAATCAGAAAATTCAATTACATGCGAGAAGTTCAAGTCAAGTGGTGGTGTGTTCAATCTGCTCCAATCATCACAAGACCACCAGAATTACTAACCCAAAATTCATACCCTTTTTTCTTGGCTTGATGAAGATTATATTACAACACCAATCAGATCTCGAGAAACAACTGAAGCCAAAGACCACTTTTCCTCTCAAGAAACAACTTGCGGCTACAAGATCAGATCGGTTCGGGATCCAAGCCGCGCCTTGATTTACTCCTCTCGAGCTGAGGACGAGAGGCAGAGAAATGAACAAGTGACCGGCGGCTGGGTTGGCCTGAGGAGTTTGAGGTGGAGATAAGGGTGGATGGTCGGTGGTTGGTGTTAGGGCTAATGTTAAATGTCGACCAAGTTAACGGCAAAAAGGGCACCGCCAGGGGTCAAAAGTGCCAAACTACAAAAGTCTAAGCAATACTTTCATGTTGGGCCGTCCCATTTTCTCACTTTCGGATCTCTACTTCGCACGGCCCAATCTCATTCATTAATCATTATTCTGTCTATCACATATTAATTACTGACGTTTTTTTATTTGATGAATTTAAAAAAATTATAATCTTTTTTTATGATAAATTTTTAACATAAAAAAAATATCAAATCCATCTCATCTATTACCGTTATTACAATAAAATTCACTGTAAAAAAATATTTCTTCATCAAAATCCATATAAATTCAATAATCATATAAATTTTCATATCGATTGAAAACGTTACAATAAATATGTAAGGGAGGACACCATCATGGATTTCACTTCGACACGTTTCTTCATCCTTGTCATCCTCTCCTACATACACGTTACAACAACATCTCAACAGCAAACTCAACCCAAGTAATTCTGTTGAGGACACAGTAATGAGATTTGCATTCACCAAGTCTAAACAGCTTCTTCGATCATCTCTATCTCAATTCTTTAGGTAAGAAAAACAAATACTCCCTTTATTTCATATTAATCGAAACGTTTTGATCCAACACGAAAATTCATGTGTTGAATTTATATGGACTAGATCTCTATTTGTGAATATATAACTTTCTATTGTATTTTTTGTGATGTATTATTTTATATTTTTTTATTAATAACATATAATTCATTTTAGATTAAATAGTTATATTATGTATTATAAACTTCAATTTATAGGTTATTCATACATCGTTCAATTATAACAAACTCCTAATATTGGATAATACATAAAGTCATCAACATTCCTGTAATATATGATAATGAAATACAAAAACTCAATTTTTTTAATGTGATAATGTAATACCCCGAAATATAGTATTAAAAATATACGATATATTAATGCATGAACGTATAATATAACGTTAAACGACACGTTACATATACATATTTATATTAACAAACGAATAAGATATAATATTAAACGTAAACGTTATCTAGTCGATAGCGTACGAATAAAAATAACGAATGCATAACGACCTAATATTGCGAACCTACAAATAATATAACGAATACGCATAGTTAAACATGACGTTATAACGATGTAACGTACGTGTTTAATGAACATACGTATTAAATATAAGGTAGGAATAAAGTTATAACGTAACGTTATAACGCTATAATATAACGTATTTGGGCTAATAAAAGACGGTTCCGCAAACATTCGAAAATTTTAGCGAAACGAACGTTGTTAGGTTAAAAATAATTTTGCCTATTTACGGACATATTTTTAAGTAAAATATTAGAACGAAATACGGATAAAAATAGACCGAAAAAAATAAAACGAGAGAACGAATTCGATTAAAACGCTTTCCCACCATCACCCATTTCATTCCCTCCTTGCAGCTACACTTCGTAGCCGCATTGCAGTCTTTGCCGTGCACGGTACCTCCGCCCATCATAATCTCCGCATCCATCACCTTGGCTGATCTTCTCATCCACCACGTCTCACATCAAATCATCATCGGTTCATTTTCTCTCTGCACAGCTCCTTGCTTCTCTTCATTTCTCCTCCCTTGCACCACCACGATCACCACCATTGTCACCCTCCCATTATCAGCCAACGCGCATGCCACCAACACGACCAACACCCCATCGTCACCACCAGTGGAGGACGAGATCGGTAAGGAAAAGACGAACGTCTAGGCAGCCTCGAGACGTCGGGACAGCAGCGACGGGACTCGTAGCGTGAAAACAAACAAGGTAACCTAACCACGACCCGATATATCTGTGTGCGACTTGGTTTTGCCGTGCTGCGTGATTGTTGGCATGTTCGTGTTGCTCTGCGTATTTGAGTAGCAGCGTGGCTGTGCACATGCGAGTGTTTAAGATAATATGATGTGCACATATGAGTGTGTGCGCATGGTGTGCAGGGCTGTGTACGTGATGGCTTGGTGCGATCCTGTGCACTTGATGTGTCGTGATGCTAATGTGTGTGTGGTATGTTAAGGTTAAAGGCAATGTAAACGTGCAGGATGCGTGCCTCGCGGCTGAGTGTGTTTGTTTAGGGGCGTTTAAGGTGTGTTATGTATGTGTGTATGCATGATGTGCGTTGGGGTTGTGCACGTACCAAGGCTGTTCTGCTTCCTGCCTTCTGCTTTCTGTTCCGCCTTCCGCCTTCTGCTTTCTGTTTTCTATTTTCTACTTTTTGTTTTCTACTTTCTGCTTTCTGCTTTCTGTTTTTCACTTTCTGCTTTCTGTTTTCTACCTTCTGCTTTCTGTTTTCGCTTTCTACTTTCTTCTTTCTACTTTCTGCTTTCTACTTTCTGCTTACTGCTGTTAAAACTAAAAATGTATATATGACATATAATCCTTATGAATAGAAACTAGATATTAAACGTAAATTTATGACCATGCAACGCTGTGTTCGGGACCGGGATACTGTTTGACGTATTTAGTGTGGGAACATTGCTGGGATTATAACAAATCAAATCATTGCATACAGAACAATGTTTTACAAATAAACAATATATTCAAATATAAAAGCTGAACATTACACATGTTTCATGGACTGTCAAGTCATTTGTCGTAATCTTTTGAATGAGGTCTGGAGATTGAGTCAGACATTGTCATCATCTCCTTATGCTGAAACTGTTGTGAAGGAGGTCGAACGCGATGTTCTTTCTTGGAATTTTATCGAACGTCAAGTGAAAGTCATTCAGACTGAACTCTAACCAAGTTCCTTGAGTCATTGTCACAGACGAACTGAAACTAGGTAAGGAGCGTTGGGCAGCCCACATTCTCTTAGCATGCATGCAGCGGCTTCAACGCCGGACGTGACGGGGCCACTGGCTACTCTCTGCAGCGAGGCCTAAACCTATCCCAATGAGATGCAAATAGAGCCCGTTAGATGCGCACTCTATCTAATAAAGTGCAAGACGGCGTACAATCTACGCAAATACGTAACGATTTGACGGATTTTTATAACCCGACTGACAATTGACAAGTCTTGTAATCCGAGTCTGCTGAAAACTCTCGAGTCATGGACCCATAATAACAACAATGAACATAAGAGAAGTGAAACCCTACTCATATATAATATGGCATATCTATTTTCTATAAAAGTATAAGTGTTTTATTGGTACTCATCGATTGGTCATAGTCGGGGGAGTGCCTTGCAAATGTGAGGTATATACTCTAAGTTATTGAGTTAATACTCACGGGTTATGTATTCCGTTTGCAGGTGAGTTACCAAATGATCGGTGAAGACTGTAGTTATCCTATATATTTTGAGAATGTTGTAATGAAACTATGATTATTTTGGATATGTAATATATGTGATGTACTAGTCATACCCTATTATTATAAACTGAATTCGTATTAGCTAAACAGCATGAATGGAAACATCACATATAGTTTTCTTAACTCTCTATATTTTTAAACCTGTTTGGTTTATTTAGTCTTGTCATGAACCGGGTTCGTGATGGCATAACGCCACCTGTCACATGACGTGGATCTCGGGACGTTACAGTTCCAACAACCACGAAAGAGATGAACTCGATTTGGGTGATACTTGATAGACTGACAAAGTCTGCGTATTTTCTGCTAATCAAGACGACCTGGGGAGTGGATCGCCTCACAGAAGAATACGTCCGTGAGATTGTCAGACTGCATGGGGTAGCATAGTCCATTGTTTTTGATAAAGACACTAGGTTCCAAGCATAATTCTGGAAGAAGGTACAACAAGCGTTCGACACCAAGCTAAACTTTAGTACGACGTTCCATCCAGCATCAGATGGGCAGACGGAGCGCATTATTCAGACACTAGAAGACATATTGAGGTCATGCGCACTTGATTTCCAAGGATCGTGGGATCGACATCTGCCGTTGGTGGAATTCACGTATAACAATAGTTTTCATGCAAGCATCGGCATGACACGGTACGAAGCCCTATATGGAAGAAAGTGTAGGACGCCATTGTATTAGAACGACATCGAGGACACAATGGTGATTGGACCAGAATCAGCACAAAAAATGGTAGAGGCAGTTAAGCATATCAGAGATAGGATGAAGATGACATAGGATCGTCAGAAGTCCTATGCAGACGTGCGAAGAAGACCGCTCGAATTCGAAGTAGGAGATCACGTGTTCCTGAAGGTTTCTCCAACGAAAAATGTGATGCGGTTCGGAAGGAAGGGGAAGCTGAGCCCTCGCTACATGGGACCATATGAAATCTTAGAGCGAGTCAACGAAGTTGCCTACAGACTTGCATTGTCAATTGATCTATTTGCGATACATAATGTATTCCACGTATCGCAGCAGAGAAAGTACATTTCTGACTCGAGTCATGTCATCCAACACGAGCCGATTATGGGACGTACGAAGAACATCTAACGTATGAAGAACAGCCCCAGCAGATCCTGGATCGTCACGAGAAAGTCCTAAAGAATCAGACCATTTCCCTAGTGAAAGTTCTTTGGGCGAACCATCTGACATCGGAAGCGACATGGGAGGAAGAGGAAACGATGCGGAAATGCTACCCGTATATGTTCTCCCAGTAGGCCCCTTCTTACTCATTCCTAATTGATTCTGTTTTGTTTCGAGGACGAAACCTCCTAAACGTTCGGGGTGATGTAATGTCCATAAAATTTTATAAAAGTTTAACGTCTAAATCGCACTAAAAGAGAAGTCTTGAGGACGAAACTTTCTAAAAGTTAGGGGTGATGTAATACCCCAAAAATTTAGTATTAAAAATATACGATATATGTAACATCCTGACCAAATCCTTGCTACTGGGTCGTCACCAAGAACCGCTCGTCATGCTGACAATTGGCCCCACAGACCAACACTAGTCCTTTCAGTGCGTTTTGGCCACCCATCCCAGCATTACTCCTCGTTAAGCACGCTTAACTACGGAGTTCAGCACGCCCTGGACAATCAAACCATTTAAGTATTTCCTTGGGACCTGGACGTCTTGTCCACAGCTTCAGCACGCGGTCGCAGGGTTGCTCTGGTACCATACTGTAACGCCCTGGCCAAATCCTTGCTACCAGGTCGTCACCAAGAACCGCTCGTCAGGCTAACAACTGGCCCCACAGACCAACACTAGTGCGCTTTGGCCTCACTCGCACACAGAAACTTCCCAGGAGGTCACCCATCCCAGCATTACTCCGCGTTAAGCACGCTTAACTACGGAGTTCTAAAGTGATGGGTTACCGAAAAGGAAGGTGCACCTTGTTGGTATAGGTAGTACAGTCAAGCTATTTAAGCATTTCCTTGGGATATTACAATATATTAATGCATGAACGTATAATATAACGTTAAATGACACGTTATATATATATATATATATTTTAATAAACGAATAAGATATAACGTTAAACGTAAACGTTATATAGTCGATAACGTACGAATAAAAATAACGAATGCATAACGTTGTAATAGAATGTTGCAAACCTACAAATAATATAACGAATATCTTTTTCTAAACATGACGTTATATAGCAGTTGAGATAAAGTTAGTGAATGTACTGTAATAGATAAAAACGATTAGATATTTTTTTTTAATATAAGAAGGTTATCAAAAAAATATTTTATTGTACTTATTTTGGGATGACCCAAAATGTAAAATGGATGGAGGGAATGCACAATAATACAAAGGCCATTTCACACTTTTATTTATTTATTTTGTAAAAAAGAGGTTTCGTTTGGAATTATTTCATTCTTGATTCCTGTTTTCCATTAGAAAAATTGGAACTAAAACACTAAAAGTGAATTTCATGTTTTGAATGCCAATTTCGTTGGACGGAATAGTTAAGACTGTTCTTTCCAATAACCATTAGGGGAAAGCTAGATTTCAAAAACAAATAACAACACCCTAACGTTTAAACCAAACGGCATCTAACTGAAGACAAAATGGAGGAAATATGTAGAGCTCACACGAAAATATAAAATTCAATTCTTCCATAACTATCGATATTTTTTTGTCAGGTACGTACCTAACCCTAAATCAAACTTAGAGCATCTCGAATGAACTAATTAAATGCTTCATCCATCCTAAATTGAAATGTATTTCTATTTAGGTTGTCCTAACATAAATGACACATTTTTTTTTGTAACCTTTTTTAATGAAAAATACCAAATATATCTTATTTGCTGCATTACTTTCCAATATCTCTTCTCTCGATTGTTATAATGAACCCATTATCGTGAAAAAGAATTATTTCTTCACTAAATTACATACAAATTCATTACACATATAAATTTTTATATCATATTAAAACGTTTCATTTAATTTGTAAGGAAGGAAGTAGGTTGCTATAGTTTGTGTTCAGGGAAATAGGTGGCTATAGTTAATAACTAGTACTCATATATACCCTAATTTTGTCACAAATAATAAGAAAAAAGTAATATATACCCTGAGGTTGAAGATTTTGCTATAATGTCGTTTGTTAATTTTGAATTATGATCATTGGATTTGCTATGAGGGATGGGATGGAAGTTCCAAATACGTGCATGTTTGCGGTTATAATGTCATTGTCTAACTGCTCTTTCTTATTAAGACATTATATATTTATCGAATGAGAGATGGTGCAATGCCAAGTGACAGAGGAGGATCATTTGACCATAACGTGGAGCATGATATATATGCAAACTTTTTCTTGCTTGTTAATTTTGGTTGGTAGTGATAAAAAAAAAAAAAAAGGAGATGAAAGAAATTTCAAAGCACGTGAGATGGAAGCGGAGCCCACTCTATGGCAGAGGTTCCTTTCGAGTTTCAAAGTCAAAGTAGTTGGACCATAGCCTCTCTCCCTCCGTCCGTCCATCCTGGCTGGCTTCTCATACCGTCTCATTCTTTCTCCATTCACAGATTCAGTAGTGGAGTGGAGTAGTATTACCAAGATTAACGGCACATGCAGCATGATGCACTTCGTCATCCCAAAAACCAGAGGATGTCGTTGTTTGTCACTCATTACAAAGTGGATATTTCTACAGCATTCTATGTATATCATAAAAGCGTACCTAGGAGTATTAAATTAAATTAACGCGAGTAAGAAG
>JAOVYX010018470.1:0-20127 GCA_035668315.1 Drosera spatulata
TGTTCTTATTGCTGCACATTTAATTAATCGCACACCTTCGTCTGTTTTGTACGGCTTAAAGTTGTTCGGTTGTATCCTATGAGTACTTACGAGTTTTTGGGTGCTTTTGTTACGCTCACAACAAACAGTGGGTTAAAGATAAGTTTGCTCCTCGAGGCCAACGATGTGTTTTTCTTGGGTCTACTCATGGTACAAAGGGTTGGCGAGTTTTTGATCTTGCAAACCAAGAAGTGTTTATTTCTCGCGATGTTCGATTCGCTGAAAATGTTTTTCCTTACACTGAGCATGACAAAAGTTACTGTGATGATTCTACTCATGCGTATGTTCCAGTTTTCAGCGACGACTCGTGGCTTCCTTCTCCTCAACCAATTGTAGAAAATGATGCCACCTCGTTTGAGTCCTTACATTCCTCTGTCCCGCTAGAAGCCACTCATGTCTCAACAGAGCAACATCATCTGCATCGCCTGCTTGCCACATATCTAACCCACCTCGCCAAGTCGCTTCAAATGCTAGCAATGCATCCTCAGAACTAGGTCGTAGACATCGCACTAGCAAGCCACCAACATACCTGCAACATTATGTTTGTTACACTGCTCGTTTGCTAGACTCCGCTCCCAGTTCTACTGCTTCTCACCAAGCCTCAGGTCTGCGGTCTCCTATAGCAAATTATATTAGTTGTGATAACTTTTCTCCTGCCTATAGAAAGTTTTTGGCAGCTGTTATAGCAGGGGTCGAACCCCGCAGCTATTCCGAGGCTGTTCATGATCCGGAATGGAGAGAAGCTATGCAAAAAGAAATTTTCGCTCTTGACAAAACGGGCACTTGGAGTATTACTGATCTTCTTCGCAGCAAGAAACGCATCTATTGTCAATGGGCCCATAAACTTAAATACAACTCTGATGGAAGTATTGAGTGACACAAAGCTCGATTAGTTGTACATAACGAACATCAGGTTGATGGGCTCGATTATACGGAGACCTTTGCTCCCGTGGCCAAACTTGTCAGTGTTCATCTTTTTCTAGCAGTGACAGCTATTAAAGGCCGAGAGATGCATCAAATGGACGTTCACAATGCATTCTTGCATGGTGATTTAAATGAGGAAGTATATATGCATCTCCCGTCAGGTTTCTCTACTTCTCATCCTCATAAGGTGTGTCGACTTCATAAGTCGTTATATGGTCTTCGACAATCTCCTCGTAATTGGTTTGCCAAGTTTGCTTCCTCTTTACGTTCTTATGGTTTCATTCAGTCCCATGCCGATGTCATACTCGCAATGTTGGTATATGCAGGCAATAATTCTGAAGCTTGTATTGCTTTCAAACGTTATCTCCATGCCTGCTTTCATCTCAAAGATCTCGCTCCTGTCAAATATTTTCTCGGCATTGAAATCGCCCGTAGTGCAGAGGGATTTTTCTTGTCCCAACGAAAATATACCCTTGACATCCTTGCTGAAGTTGGACAACTAGCAGCTAAGCCTGCCTCTTTCCCAATGGAGCAAAATCATCGTCTCGCTCTTTGCTAAAGGCCCTTTGCTTCCTGATGCTGCTCGTTATAGACGCCTTATCGGTCGGCTTTTTTATATTACCATTACTCGCCCAGACATGTTTTGCCGTGCACATTCTGTTTCAGTTCATGCAATCTCCATGGCACCATTCGTGTTTTGAGCTATTCGAAATGCAGTCCCGGACAGGGTATTACTCTTCGGGCAGATAGTTCTCTTCAGCTCCATGGTTATAGTGATTCCGATTGGGTTAGTTGTCCAATTTCTCAACGATCCATTACTGGTTATTATGTCACTCTTGGGTCCTCACCCGTTTCTTGGCGGACCAAAAAGCAACTGACTGTTGCACGTTCATCAGCTGAAGCAGAGTATCGTGCCATGGCGATTGCTACTTACGAGCTTACATGGATCAAATCTTTTCTGTTATCGCTGGGGATCTCTCATAAACAGCCTATGCGGCTCTTTTGTGATAATCAAGCTGCTTTGCATATTGCGACAAATCCTGTTTTTCATTATCGCACCAAACACATCAAGGTCAACTGTCATTATGTTCGTGACCAACTTCTCACTGGCAACGTCGCAATATCTCACATTCGGACCACCAATCAGCTAGCGAATCTATTTACAAAAGCCTTAGGGCGACAACAGTTTGACTTCTTACTTGGCATGTTGGGCGTTTGAAACCCTCACGCTCCAACTTGAGGAGGTGTATTATACAATATCACAGAATATATCACGGAGCAGTCTTTAGGCAACCGTAGATATGACACATCTGTATTGTTTGTTGAGAAAAGTCGGTATAAGATACAGCGGAAATTATCCAGCACTTTTTCCTCGTCGTGTAATTAAAATGGGATAATCAAACAGTCCAAAATAAATAGATTTTACGTGAAAAATCCCTAAAAGTAAAAGAGTAAAATCACGGAACCGTTACGGTACCAAAATATCTACTAAAAAGGGATTACAAATATCAGATTTTTGCTAGGGGATAACAATCACCAGGATAACTCTCATCAATTTTTTCCTTCTCTAACGGGATAAAAATATACCCGTAGAGGATACCACTCAATATCCAAAACTGGATATTTTTCTTACTCTTTTGGTGTGATTTTTTGTGTTTGGTGTGATGCTTTGAACTTTGCCCTTTGCTCTCTATTTATATGCAATTGATGAAACTCTCCGTATTTTCTCGAATTTACTGCTGCTATCTTTACCAATTCGCTCACGTATGTTATCACATTTGCTTTTTGCAATTTCCCTAAGCTGCTTTCTTCTTCTTGATAGTGGGTAGGCCTTTTTCTACTTTTACTTTTTTTATTTAATTATGGGCCCCACAAGAAAGGAAAACTCACTAGAAATTCTCCCCCTCTCGAATGGTGGGGACCATCGTCATACCCATTTGCTGTCTGCAGAAAACAAACTTGTCAATGGGTAAGGGGTTCGTCATCATATCTGACCCATTATCATCAGTATGGATCTTCTCGAGCTGAAAACGCTTCTGATCTAATGCATCACGTATCCAATGATATCTCACATCAATGTGCTTTGACCTCGAATCAAACGTCGGATTCCTGGTAAGGTGAATAACACTCTGATTATCATAATAGAATCCATACATGTCTTGTTGTAATCCCAATTCTAACAAGAAGTTCTTCATTGATAGCACTTCCTTGCTACCTTCAGTGACTGCATCATACTCTGCCTCTGTAGTAGACAAAGCAACACATTTTTATAACTTTGACTTCCATGACACTGCTCCCCCTGCGAAGGTTGTCATATACCCCGAGGTAGACTTTCGAAAATTTGCGTCTTCGACAATATTTGCATCTGTATAACCATCGAATACAGGTTTTCTTTGACCGTAGTATAAACATAACTTAGAAGTACCTCTAAGATATATCAGAATCCATTTAACTGCTGTCTTATGCTCTTTCCCTGGATTAGAAAGGAATCTGCTCATAACTCCAACTGCACAGGCAATATCTGGTGTAGAACATACCATAGCATACATCAAGCTGCCAATAGCTGAAACATACGAAATGTATGTATCTTCTGCTTCTCTGTCTCACTTGAGGGGTACTGCTTCGTTGTTAACTTGAAATAACCTGCAAGTCGAGTGTTAACTGGTTTGGATTTGTTCATGTGGAACCTTTCCAATACCTTTTTGACGTATCATTCCTGCGATAGCCATAACTTTCCGTTCTTTCTATCACGGAAAATCTGCATTCCAAGGATCTACCTAGCAGAACCCAAATCCTTCATCGCAAGGGTTTTGCTTAGAGCTTTCTTCAAAGAATCGATCTTTTTAGTATCCTGTCCGACAATTAACATATCATCAACATAAAGCCCTAGGATAATGAAATTACCATCGACGAACTTCTGAATGAAGACGCAAGAATCTGATGACGTCTTCTTGTACCCATTGTCCATCATAGAGGACTCAAACTTACGGTACCACTACCGAGACGCCTGTTTCAAACCATACCACCTCTTCTTCAACTTGCACACGAGGTTTTCCTTCCCCTCGACCCGAAACCCTTCAGGCTGTTCCATGTATATCTCCTCCTCTAAGTCACCGTGGAGGAAAATTGTCTTCATATCAAGTTGTTCGATCTCGAGATCCATGTTGAGTGCTAATCCTAGCACAATTCTGATGAAAGACATTTTAACAATTGGGGAGAAAATTTCATCAATGTCAATACCTTTCTTCTAACTGAACATTTTCACAACCAACCGAGCCTTATAGCGTGGTTGTGAGCCTTTATCTTCAGTCTTTAAACAGTAGACCCATCGATTCTTAGCGCGCGCTTGCCCTTAGACAATTTCACCAGCTCGAATATGCATGTGGTTCTCATGCAAGGATTGCATCTCTTCTTGTATAGCTTGCGACCATCAATCGTTATGTGGATCTGTCATGGCTTTTCTGTAACTCGTTGATTTTCCCCCATTAGTCAACATCTCATATTCTGTATCAGGATACCTGGTGGATGGTCTACGTTCTCTAGTAGAGTGTCGCGTACCTTGTTGTACTGGTGGTTATACTGGAGCTGGTTCTTCCTAAGGCTCTAATGATTCTAGGACATCAACATCAACACCAACTTCTTCATCATCGAGATCATCCTGTATATCTCCCCCCTGGCCTTCCGGTTCCGGGGAGGGAAGTAGATCTAAGTTCATTGGGACATCTTCTGGGGCTCTAGACTTCTCTGGCTTCTCGATGTCCTCAATGGTCTGATCTTCGAAGAAGATAATATCTCTTCTTCGAATGAGCTTCTTGGCTACTGGATCGCATAACCTGAATCCAAATTCTTCATTAGGTTAGCCAAGAAATATACACTGTTTCGTTTTACCATCAAGCTTAGAGCGTTCATCCTTGGGGATGTGCAGAAACGCTTTACATCCAAATACCTTCAAGTACTGATAGGACATGTCTCTTTCTCTCCAAATCCTTTCTGGAATATCACCATTTAAAGAACTTGAAGGAGAATGGTTGATCAAGTAAGCACTTGTCAGCAATGCCTTCCCTCAAAACGATTTAGGAAGTTTCGCATGAGAGAGCATAGAGCGGATCTTCTCTGAGATGGTTCTGTTCATTCTCTCTACGACTCCATTCTGTTAAGGTGTCTTGGGAATCGTCTTCTCAAGCCTGATGTCGTGTTTCCTGCAGTATTCCTCAAACGGACCTCTATACTCACCATCGTTGTCTGCTCTGACACACTTGAGCTTCTTTCCACTTTGTCTTTCCATCGTGGCATGGAACTCCTTGAACATGTCTAGTACCTGATCTTTAGTTTTCAAGGTACAGACTCAAACCTTTCTAAAATGACCATCTATGAAAGTAACAAAATAGTATGCATCACCTAGAGATCTCTCTGTCATAGAGTAGACGTCTGTATGCACAAGGTCGAGTATATTCTTTCTTCTATGTGCAGGACAAGAAAGAAATGATAATTTGTGTTGTTTTCCAGTTATACAATCAACACACAGTTTAAAAGCAATAACTTTCACGTCAGATAGGAGTTGCTTATGTGCAAGAACCTGTAAGTTCTTCTCGCTTATGTGATCGAGCCTCTTATACCAGAGCTCGATCGAGGAGGATCTCTCAATAGCATTTGCATCTCCTTTGATCAGCCTTGCTTGCGTTTGAGTATAACGTCCTTTGTTTCTTTCCCTTAGCAACCAGCAAAGAACCCTTCGAGACGTTCACTTTCCCATAAGAGAAATGAGAAGTGTAACCATTATCATCAAGCATTCCAACTAAAATCAGGTTAGTCGAATATCGAGCACATGTCTGACATTCTTCAATAGTAACCTAGAATCTGCATTGGTTTATAACCAAACATCTCCAATGCCCACAATTCTAGATGTCTCATTATTTCTCATTTCGCACAAAACCATAGTCACCATTTTTGTAAGATGAGAAGAAATCAATGTGCGAAGTAAGATGAAATGAGGCAGCAGAATCTACTACCCAGTCTGAACCAGAATAAATGAGGTTGATGAAGTCACTTTGAGGTTGATGAAGTCACTTTCTGAGAAGATGTAGGGTTCATCCATGGTTGCAACGAAAGTGGTGCTTGATCCAGTGTTCTGCTCTCCCTTAGCAACCTTGCCTTGTGACGTGTCGCTTTTGAACTTCATGCACTCGTTCTTCTTGTGGCTTCGATCTCCCTTAGCAACCTTGCCTTGTGCCGTGTCGTTTTTGCACTTCATGCACAATAATAACAATTGAAGCCATTCCGATTCTGGGACTTCGATCTCCCCCTGGACTTGTGGCCTTGCTGGAAAGTTCTTTCTTTGTTCCGTCCGCAATGCTCTATCACATGAGCATCTGATGGGTTGGACGGACTGAGCTTCTTTCTCCTGCTTTTCTCATTCAGCATACTGTCTTTCACGATGTTCATCGCGAGCTTTCCTTCAGGAGCAAAGTTGCTCAGTGACACCACTAGTGTCTCCCATCTATCAGGTAAGGAGCTTAATAGTAATAGTGCTTGTATCTCTTCACCAAACTTTAATTTCATATCTGTCAATTGATTGACAATATCCTGAAAATCATTTAGGTGCTCTACTACACTCCGGCCGTCTCTGAACTGCAACTTTACTAGCTTTTGCATCATGGACGCTTTATTCATTCCAGTCTTCCTCTGGTACATTGCCTCGAGATTTTCCCATAAGACAAAAGCGTTAACGTCATTGGCCACGTGTTGGAAGACACTATGATCGATGTGCTGTCTGATCACATCAACAGTTTTGCGCTGCAACAACTCCCAACCTTTCTCCTCTTTGTCAATGGGTTTCGTCTTGGTTACGATCGGCTCGTACAAATCCTTACAGTAAAGGATATCCTCCATTTTGGGATTCCACATCAAATAGTTTGAGGAAGTCAGGCGGGTCATGCCACCAACGCTGGCTCCGTCTTCCATTTTAATTTGTACGGTAGTAGGACCGTCCTTCGATTAAATTAACCAGCGTTCTGATATCAATTTGTTGGGAAAAGTCGGTATAAAATGTAACGAAAATCGCCCAGCTTTTTTCCCTCATCGTGCAATTAAAATGGGATGATTAAATAGTAAAAAATAAATAGATTCGACAATAAGGTTTTACGTGAAAAACCCCTAACAATAAAAGGGTAAAAACCACGGGACCGTTGCGGTATCAAAATATCCACTAAAGAGGGATTACAAATATCGTCCCTAAACTTATGTTAGGGGATTACAATGATCAGGATAACTCTCACTAAACGGGATAAAAATATACTCGTAGAGGATACCACTCAATATCCCAAACTATGTATTTTTTTTATTTTTCTGGTGTGTTTTTTTGTGTTTGGTGTGATGCTTTGAACTTTGCCCATTGCTCCCTATTTATATGCAATTGATGAAGCTCTCCGTATTTTCTCGAATTTTCTGCTGCAACCTTTATCAATTCGCTCATGTATGTTGTCACATTCGCTTCTTACAATTTCCTGAAGTTGGTTCTTTCTTTCTGATAATGCCTAGGCCTTCTTTTACTATTACTTTTTTTTAATTGTGGGCCGCATAAGAAAGGGCAACCCAGTAGCATTATTCACTGTACATATTTAGAATACCTTTCTAATTCATCTTGCGGCAGTACCATGTATGATAGCTGTGATGTAATAGCTGGTTGGCAGGGAATACAAGTCAATTTCATTCTCCAGAATTTAGCAAAAGGCGAGTGTCCTTTCCAGGGATGCATCCGTTCCCAGGATGTGAAAGTTAGACTGTGATATATCACTTATTTTGCAGCATAAATCCTGTGTTGTCTTTGTTCTTTATGTTGCTTTTTGGGAAAGCAAATAGAGCTTCACCTTTTATCCTAGTTTTAAACCTTCCGTTGGGCCTAACCGTGCCATCCCGAACACATGGATATAATGACTAACATGTTCATAAACAAGGCTGCAGTTATTTGCTGTTAGCTGTGGGTACCTAAGAAACTGTCTCGTGTCCTTTTATGCACTTTGGATTTTTTTTATGAACTAGATAAGATCACCTGCCCGAAATTGCTGTTTTCTGGCAGACGTAATTATTTGTTTTGTGTTACTTTGATGGGTTGATCTCTAGCTTCTCATATGGAATTTACCTTTCAATGGTTTCCATCATCGTCATTATTCAAGGGTCACAAGAGGAACTCTAAATTCCGAAATCTTTCTCTTGCAGCAAGACCTGGATATCAAAAGTCAACCACGTCAGCTTCGTCAATGAAAGCATACCTGGAACCCGCTCCTTTGATTGCAGATGAAATCCTACCTCCTGAATTTGCCGTAGAAGACCCCGCCACTTTATCTACGTGTGCCGGAAAGTGGACGAAACAGTCAGCGACTGAACCTCATATCCTTCAGCAACTGATCTCCTAAGACGATATCTGTTAAAAACTGTAGGTATATTCAAACTTCAGTATTCTGTATGTTTTTTTACAGGAACTGATGCAACTTGTACAACAGTGTTAGACTCATTAGTCTTCTGATCTCCACCGTGTTATGGCTTGTATAAGAAATTCTGCACGACATTGAATTGAACTGTCCTCCGGTGGTAGGTTTTTGTTCATTCCTGCCTTGTTGGTATCTGTGATTTTTTTAAAATAGGAATTTTATAATGGTTAAGAGCAGAGTTCTGTATGATATTTATATTTATAGTGTTTTTAGGATTTTTTACTGGCCCTTTGCTTCTGCTAGTGATTTCATTTTAAGTAGAATGGATACAAGCATATCGACCAAGTATGACATACAGATATTCACATTTTTGAAATTTATATCACAATATCAGAGAAAATTTAAATGAAAACAACTGTATTTTCTTTTTCCATTTTCCATATTTTTTCGTTGTTAGATTGCATCAATCTATGTTAGAAAATACTAAAGCGAATCATCAGGCATCATTGTGTATGTTTATTAATATTAGTTTTAAATTTAGAGAATTACACAATACAAAATACATCATACATGTGTATCTCTCAGAACTACCATTATTCTATTTGCTGCCCTTCGCAGCAGCAGCTCGATGGGTTAGGTTCATCGAAGTTGTGGCACACTGCTCGGTGGGTTAGGTTATGAGCTGTTCATATATATAAGATGCTTTTTTTTTTCTCCATGGTCGATGTGGGAAACTACTCACCACATACCACAACAGAAACGACTCAGAGTTGAGCTGAGCATGTTGGATCGAGGTGGCGACGTCATCGAGTGTGAGGGACGCTGAGGCAAACAATAGGGTGGTGAGGTAGATGATAGGACGGGGAGAGTTTGAGCCGGTTTCGCCATAGTTGGATTACTGATACGATGAGAGGACTTCATACATAGAAGGAGCTGGGGAGATACCTCCATATATGCCCCTTGTGTCTCATTCTTTGCGTGTTTTTGTTCAGAGAAGTTGTTGCGGAATAAGCTTTGTGTGAGGGCTCAAAATGACCCGTATGCACTTTTTATTTTACTTCGATCTCTCTACATATTTTTTGGGCATGCTGTTTGTTGATATTAACTTGGACAATTCAATTGTCCAAATTGATGTGCCTCAAATCACTCCCGTGTGGTCCTCGTGTCTTGTCTGTCGTTCTTTCGCGTTATCTCCGTGTGTGTTGCTTGCTATATAAATATTTCAGGGACTTTGGAATAAGAATAAGGTGCATCAGAGCATAGGAATAGCAAATTCTCCTTGTTTCAATTGGTTAAATACATAGTTAGAGTTTAAGGGATTCGTTTTAGGAGTAAATCACTTCTATAGCCCTTATTGTTATGCTCTTTGTGTTCGATGGAGCTCTTTTGTATTTTCTTATTTGACTAGTGAATTTATTCGTACTCGGTGATCGTCCGTGGTTTTCTCCCGCAAGGGTTTCCCCGTAAATCATTGTCATTTATTTTACGTATTTGTTATTTTTTATGTTGTAATAAACAATTCCGATCGTAACAAACTGACATCAGAGCGTGAGAACGTTTCAATCCTTGTTTCCTACACCAGGTTCGTCCACGTAGGTTTAAGAACGAACGTTGTTAAGATTGGTATTTAAATTATATTTTTTACGGATCTGTTTTTTGCGTTTTTTCATAAAAACAAATTTTTTCCCTCGGATGAACAGCGCGCACATAGTGTAGTGAACAGTACGCAAACAGTGTTGTGAATAGTGTACAAACAGTACAACGAGTGAACAGTGTTTTCGGGAAAATTTTCAGTGCGATGGGGCCTATGAAATTTGATGTGGAAAAATTCGATGACACAAATAATTTTGGATTTTGACGAGTAAAAATCGTTGTCTTATTAACTCAAGAAAGAATCGAAGAGCTTCTTGAAAGGGTTGATAAATTATCGGCAAAAATAAAGACAGAAGATAAAGTGAAGATGGATAAGAAGGCACGTATGGCTTTACAGCTGTGTCTTTCAGATGACGTTCTTCAGAGCGTCTTAGAGGAGAAGATTGTCATGGCTCTTGTGAATAAGCTTTCTATCTTATATATGAACAAATCTGTTGTGTCTCGTTTGTATATGAGACAACGTCTACATTCCTTCAAAATGAAGGAGTCGACTACCTCATTGAAAAAACACTTGACGGAGTTTCAAACTATCCTTGTTGGTCTGAAAAATATTGGAGTCACCATTAACGACGAAGAAGCGACAGTGATTCTATTATGCTCTCTCCCGAACAGCTATGAGGTTTTTGTGACTACTATGATCCATAGTCGAGACTCCTTAACATTGGAAGACTTTAAGACAGCCTTGACCAGTAGTCAGCCGAGACATAAACTTTCTGAGTCGTCTAAGCCTTTGAGTTCCAATGATAGGTTATTTGTTCGAGGGAGAACAGATCGAAGACAACAGGACAAATCTAGAGGCCGCTCCAAGAGTAGATCAAGGAAGTCAGACTCTTGTCACTACTGCCTTCAGAAGGGACATTAGCGAAATAAATGTCCTAAGTTGAAGAAGGAGGAATCTCCAGTTGCTGGTATTGTTGAGACACAATCTATCTCGATCGTTCTTACATCTGCCGTGGAGTCTTTGGTTGTATCCACTTCAGAGTCGGCTATGGACTCTGGTTGTACTTTCCACATATGTCCGCATCGAGAGTGATTTACCACATTTGCTGAGTCCGAGGATGGGCAAGTTTTTATGGGCAATGATGTTGTCTATAAGATCTTCGGCATTGGAGAGGTATGTATATGGATGTGGCACGATATTGTATGAGTATTGAAAGATGTTCGTTATGTTCCAACGGTCAGGAGGAACCTTATCTCTTTGGGTTCTCTTGATCGTGAAGGAAGTTCCTATCATTCTCAGGATGGGGACATGGAGGTTAAAAAAAAAAACCGTATGGTGACAACAAAGACTCGACTTCGTACTGAATTGTACTATCTGATCGGCATTATGCAGGATGGAGTTACAACTGTTGCAACCTCATAAACAATCCGTGATGATGAGACTAGTTCTGAGATGAAACTGTGGCATATGCGGCTTGGGCATATGGTCAATCGGAGGATGGATTTTTTAAGTTCGGCAGGCTTGCTTGGAGGTTTGAAGACACAGAAGCTCGGGTTCTGCGAGTGTTGTGTTCTCGGCAAGCAAAAGAGTGTGTCGTTTGGTGGTGCGATGCACAGAACGAAACTCGACTATATTTACTCAGATTTATGGGGGCTATCTCCGCATACTTCGATGGGAGGTAAAAAGTATTTTTTGAACTTCATCGATGATTACTCCCGTTATGTCTTCTTGAAAAAGAAAACTGAGGTATTCGAGACATTCAAGGAGTGGTTGAAGTTGATTAAGACGTCAACCGACAGGTAGATCAAGAGATTTCGAACCGACAATGGGATGGAATTTGTGAACAAGTAATTTTTGGAGTTCTGTAAGAACAAAGGCATTGTGAGGCATCGCACTGTCACTTACACACCTCAGCAGAATGGGGTAGTAGAGCGCATAAGCGAACGCTCATGGAGCGAGCTCGGTGCGTGTTAATTGAGGCCAGACTGAAGGAACGATTTTGGACTGAAGCAGTTATAACGGCTTGTTATCTGGGTAAACAAGTCATCCTCCTCAGCGTTATCTATGAAGACACCTTATAAAGTTTGGTCTAGTAAGCCCGTTGATTACTCCAACCTTCGTGTTTTCGGTTGTCCTGCATATTATCATGTCAGCAAAGGAAAGTTGCGACCTAGGGTCAAAAAGGCCATCTTTCTTGGATACCAACTAGGTGTGAAGGGATATAGATTATACTCTACTGATCCATCATCACCTGGGATCATCATCAGCAGAGATGTCATATTTGACAAAGAGTCGATGTTAGCCAAGAAAACCGAGCAACAAGGGAGCATTCAACAGCAGGTGGAGCAGACACGATCAGTCGAGAGATCAACATTTGAGGTGGAGCATCAGGATGGGTACTCCTCAGATCCCAACATCCCCACTGATGTTTTGCAGCCAGTTCAGCAAGAAGCAAAAGATCCAGGAGTTGATTCACTAGTACCAGATCCAATATAGGTAGGACCCACTCTACAGCAGTACCAACTTAGCAGTGACAGGGAACGACATGAGATTAGACCCTCAGTTCGATACGGCTATTTAGATTTGGTGGCATATGCACATATAGTTAGCGAGATAGTTGAGAATGAGTTTTTGTCATTCAGGGAGGCCGTCTTAGTTCGGAATATGCCCAGTGGACTGCAGCTATGGAAGAGGAACTAGAGTCTCTTCACAAAAACAACACTTGAACTCTAGTTCACTTACCGAAAGGGAAACGCACCGTAAGGTGCACATGGGTGTTCAAAAAGAAGGAAGCAGGCGATGACGGCGAAGTGAGATTCGAGGCCAAATTGGTGGCCAAGGATTTCACACAGAAGAAAGGTATTGACTACACTTAAGTTTTTTCTCCTATAGTTAGGCACATTTCTATTCGAAATCTTTTAGCATTGGTTGCTAAGTTCAATCTCGAACTTGAGCAAATTGATTTCAAAACTGCGTTCTTACATGGTGAGTTAGAAGAAAAGAACTATATGCGTCAGTCCGAGGATTTTTCATTGTTAGAAATGGAGAACCGTGTCTATCTTCTGAAGAAATCATTATACGAGTTGAAACAGTCGCCCCGACAATGGTATCATAGGTTTGACACCTTCATGACAAGCATTGGATACACACGGAGCCCATACGATCAGTGTGTGTATCATCAGCAGCAACCTGATAGAAGTCAGGTATATCTTTTGCTCTATGTAGATGATATAATGATCGCTGGTAGAGGCAAGGAATTATTGACAGGTTGAAGGCGCAACTCAGTAGTAAGTTCGATATGAAGGATCTCGGCCCAGCAAAAGAAGATCTTGGGCATGTAGATCGAGTGGGATAGGAAGCTTGGAGTCTTAACCTTGAGCCAGAAAAAATACATTGAGAAGATTCTAGACCGATTTGGCATAAAAGATACCAAACCAGTTTCTACTCCCTCAGCAGCGCACTTCAAGCTATCCTTGGAGCTCTCATCAAAGACTGAGGACGAGGCGAGGAGTATGGCCTCAGTACCTTACGCAAGTGCAGTTGGATCCCTGATATACTCTATGGTATGTACTCGATCCGATTTGTCACAGGCTGTATCATTTGTCAGTCGTTATATGGGCAGACCTGAAAAAGCTCACTGCCAAGCTGTGAAATGGATCCTTAGGTATCTTAAAGGTTCATCGGGATTGAGCCTCGTCTACGATGTAAGGCGAGCTGGAGACAAGAACAATGTTGACGGGTTCTAAGATTCAGATTATACCGGAGATCTGGATCGTCGGAGGTCGCTTACAGGGTATGTATTTATTTTTTACGATGGGCTTGTTTTTTAAAGGCAACTTTGCAGGATACGGTGGCCTTGCGCACTACTATAGAAATAGAGTTCATGGTTGTAGCATCAGCCGTGAAGGAAGCAATTTGGTTGAGGAATTTGACTTCAGATTTAGATCTTAAGCAAGAAGTCACAGCGGTTCACTGTGATAGTTCATTAGCCATTCACTTGACCCGTGATCAGATGCACCATGAGAGAACTAAGTACATTGACATCCGATGTTATTTTGTACGGGATGTGAAGGATGTTAAGGTGATCAAGATTGCTAATCTAGTAGATATATTGACGGAATCTGTTCCTGTTTCAAAATTTCATGGTCCTCGTGTCTTGTCTGTGGTCCTCTTGTGTTATCTCTGTGTGTGTTGCTTGCTATACAAATGCTTCAAGGACTTTGGAAGAAGAATAAGGACAGTGCATCATAGCATAAGAATAGCAAATTCTCATTGTTTCAATTGATTAAACACATGGTTAGAGCTTAAGGGATTCGTTTTAAGAGTAAATCACTTCTATATCCTTTATTGTTATGCTCTTTGTATTCGGTGGAGCTCTTTTATATCTCCTCGTTTAACTAGTGGATTTATTCGTCGTCGTCGACCGTCCATTATTTCCACGTAAATCATTGTGTCAAATATTTTACGCACATGTTATTATTTGTATTGCAATAAACAGTCCCTATCGTAACACTGATTTTGCTTCTCATTAACTTTCCTGAAAGCCTCGTTCCTACACTAATGAGCCTGTACTTCGTGTCTCATCCGATGCCGGACATAAAAACTTGACAAGGATAAAACCAACCAACTGTTCTGGATGACATATATTTATTTGGCTAATTATATAAAAGAATGAAACAGAAATGAAATAGAATTTCAAGCTAAGGTTCACCTAAGAGAGTTGCCTTATTGGTCCAGGGAGAGGAGTACCAGCAAGGAAGTGACCAAACATTGCAAGGGCTCTCTTACCGTGGTAGCTCGGAACCTCATGCCCTGCACCTCTCACCGTGAAGAATATGAATCCTTCCTTGTATGTCTCGACATACCCAGCAACCTCGCCACCCACATACCAAGGATGCAGCTGATCCTTGAGCGTCAACCCAATCTTTTTAATCGACTCGTTGGTTGAGGTAACCGGTACTCGACCATCCACATCACCGCTGCAGTTTGTTTCATCATCAGTATCAATCGTACGTTATTTTATATGGACGCGCTAACTCGTGGTGTAATGCAGTTTGATACTAATGTGCTATAGTTTGGTAGTTGCACGAAACTGCATTCTGAGTACCAAACCGGAGTACATGCAGCAGCGAGGACGCTGCTGCTGAAGAGCAAAGTATTTCTGATATCAGATTTCTTTGTGTTTGTTTCTTGAAATAAGAGAATGGTAATGGAGTATGTACCTAAACATCCAGACCCTGAGGCCGGTAGCCAAGGCCTCCTTGATATAGGGAATGGTGGTCTCTGCGCTTTGATGGTAATGGAGTATTTTCTCGCTGCGTGGATAACAGAATTTAAGAACTTCCCATCATATATCACTTACTAAGTGCCGCGAAAACGTGAAGCATATAAGTCTCTACGCATACCTGACACATTCTTCCCAATCATATGGCAAGTTGGCGACATTGGCATGCAAGGCCTTTTGCACGTCTGGCATGTTCATGTAATTTGTGACGTAGTTCTCGCTGCACTCATCGAACACTTTCTGCAACACAGAAGCAACAGAATTAGCGACAGCCGGCCAGTAATAGTACGATATAATCATGCGGAAGTTTGGCTTACGAGGGTTCTGTTGTGATAGTTGGTGCTTAGGCTGTCGTTCTCACAAAATGAAGCATAGATGTTGTAGATATTTATGTCATCGAAGGTCTTCTCAGCCAAGTAGGCTGCACTTAAGCAAGCCTCGGTCTGGAAAGTAGCATTGGGGGAGAAGTCACATTGTTGCATAATCATGTCGTGGGCTTGATCCGATATCAGGGCGTGTGTCCACCAGTATTCGTACATTCCAGGCGAGTCTGTCTCGTCGTTGATCACAGCGTTTCCCATCTGGGATTTACAGTCATACATAGTTGGATATTTGCTTAGAGATCATACATATGAAAAAGTGATCACGTAAACTAAAAAGACTACATATGAGAAATATGTTAGTACAAGGATTCCTTTGAAGTTGATGCTGTTTTTGCCTGTTGTGCTGAATGATTTGATGTGCAAGCTGAGGGACGTAATGCCCTGCATAGCTTTCTCCAGCAATGTAGAAATCTCTTCCTTTGTACTCGGGGAATCGCTCGAGCCAGTTCAACAAGAAAACCATGTTGTCCTTAGCCATCTGGTCATCTCCAGTTGTCAAATCCGACGAGGTGTTTGTGTATGAGAAGCCTACATGGGCCGGAGACTCAAAGAACACAATATTCGCATCTAAGAAGAAACATCAGTAAACAAGGGTATAAACATTTCGCTGACAACCTGTCGCGAAAATGTAGTAGTATAGGATAGAGCTGATTTATCTCTTACACTGGTTCCATGCGTTCAGGTTTTTGTACAGTGTCTTTCCGTCGCTGTGAACACGAAACGGTCCTAGCTCTTCCATTGCTCCAAATGCCAATGAAGAACAACCAGGACCTGATACAGACTCAACAATAACGAATAATGATCATGAACCATGTCGTGGAAAGAAACAGAACGTAAATGCAACAGTCTGTAAGTCTATCAGATACAGTTTGTGAATCCCTCAAAACGAATATCAATTTTCCATTAAGCCCAGCACCTCGCAAGATTAGATCACACACTACGAACAGATTTGTTTTATTATATAATATGTTAAATGGTCCGAATTGATCTGTAATGATTAAACCATGGTCAGAGGATCCACTTAATATAACACTTAAACCTCGTCGCGAATAATGTTTACCTCCATTGAGCCACAGCACAAGTGGCTTAGTCTCGGGACTTTTCTCAGCCTCAACATGATAATAGAAGAAAGTTTTGCCCGTCGCCTCGTCAATGGTGACATATCCACCATATGCAAAGTCGACGTGTGGCTGCCTAGGAAGCCTATCAATCCTGTCGCTATCCTTCGAGCCATGACTTCTAATCATAGCATTATAGTCCACATGACCCTCCGCGATATTTGCCACACCACAGCTAATGTGGCTTGTAACGGCCCTTGACCATCGCTCAAGTATTTCTTCCTGAAGCGATGGTCAAGGGCCATCCCCTGGTTAGTAAGCGCGACCACATTGCTTATGCAAATAGAGGAGACGTGGAGGAAAAAGAATAGAGGCACAGATAGTTTGAACTCCGTTGTGGTTTTTCTGAAATGATGATTAGGAAAATGATGAAAAGGATCGAAGGGATTAGTGTTTATAGAGAGAGAGAGAGAGAGTGAGTGAATATAGGTGAGTTTGTTTTGACAATCTCGTTTTTTGAATATTATAGGTTCCTAATCTGACTCAAATTTTGAATTGATGTTGGTGGTTTGTGTAAAGATTCAAATTTCTTATTGGCTATAAAAATCAGTTAATTCCTAACTGAACCCTGAATTTAACAGTATCTAAGAAAAAGAGCAAAGTCACATAATATAGAAACTGATTTGATTAAAGTGGAGCTGAACGCCAACATAATATAGAAGTGGTGGTTGTAAAATTTGAGCTGAGATGTCACCACTCGGGGCTATCTCGACCCAGACACCTACTTGTTCATGCTTTTATCGACATTCACATTGCTGCCTGTTGCCTAAAGTATCAAACGACTAATTTTCTGCCTAAGTTCTAATTTGCAATCTTGAAGAGCTATGAAACAGGGAGGTCATCGTTGCTACCGGATTTGCTTGAGCTGGAGTCCTTCTCAGGTTGCTTCACATTTGAGTCATGAAACGGGGTGTCTTCAATCGTCTTCCTCTTCTTAGGAGATGGGGATGATAGCCTGATTGATACCAAAAATTGTTACAAGTTGGCACAAATTCAAGACATTAAACAGCATGTAGAAAGAAGACTCCCAAAAAAAGGGTACTTGTATAAATTGAAGTTCCTGCAGGAAGAATATGATCGAAGATGCACAAGGCCGCCAATGGCCAATACACATGGAAAAGAAAGAACAATACCCTAAGTGGAGTGTGGTATCTGAATCTTCTTTCCCCAGTTCTATGTTGCTGATGGGGTCAGGAGACACGACACCATTCGTCTTAGATGAGGCCTTCCTCTCCAAGGCGTGAGGCTGGTAGTCAAGGAATAACGTTGTTTCTTCAGTGACCGGCAGCCTTCTCTTAAGCTCACTAATCTATAAAGAGATCCAAAGGAAGTTAAGCATTATTTTGAAGTTCATCATCTTGATTGAAGATGTGTATTCAATGAAAGTTAAGAGCTCTTGCCTGTGTTCTCAGTCTCTCGTTCTCTAGCTGAGCATTTTGTTCCTACATATTGAAATTCGCATTATGGTTAGTTAGTATATCTATTGACTGTTTTCATGGAAACATCAAGACATTGGTCTGCTTCGTTGTCAGCATAGATAAGGACAAAGGACCGAAATCTAGAGGACTTCAGCGTACCTTCAACTTTTTTTGCTTAAGTTCTGTCAGCAACTTCTCCTTCCTTTCTACCACAGACAATAACCCGTCATGCAATTGTTTTTCCAGCATCTGCAGTTCCTCTAAGCCTAATCCATCCAGCTTCTTACCCGACAGCTGCCTGTAGGTTATTGTTATGTTAAAATGAAAAGTGATTGGGTTCAGAAACTATCCATTAAATATAAAGAGGGGCATACATCTGTCTCGCTTTTAGTTCAGCAAACTCATTTCTCAGAATCTCAATCTCCTTCGCGTCTGCATCCTGGCAATCACAAACATCCGCAACAAAAACCGTCAGTTAACACTGAAATCGATAGAGGAACTTTTTAGATTGCCCTAATGTTCTCTATAGATAGCAGACATATTGAGCCACAAATGAAATAACCAGGGTGCTCAGTGGTTCAACTGTACCTGCAGCAGCTTTGAAGCTTCTACTTCGTTCTCATCAATCTTCAAACTACTGCAGTATCTCGACAGTGTACTCCGCATGCTGTAAAAGTACAATGGTGAATACCCGGTTATAGTGATCCTCGGATATTAATGATAGAAAACACGAAGGGGAATCTGCATAGAAACTGACAAGATTGAAGCACGGAAAACACAATTATGAGTAGTTCTGGACATTTAAGGGAATCCCGACCTTTTTCAAACTATCACGATTCATGGGCATAGTGTGCTAATGATAATGACAATAAGTCCATAATGTTCAAATATACATTTGTTTTAAGAACTATGCTCAAATATACTTATAAGCCAGTTAAGGTCATGATTAGCTCCAATCCAGGACTTCGCTTAGTAAGCCCTTAAAACTATCTAGTTCGTTACGAGCACTTCTATCAGTCGTTCATTTTGCCAAAAAGTTCCTAACAACAACTTATGATGACAACCAAACAGGCCATATAAAAAACATTCACATTTGAGGTAAACTGAAATCATGGTCTAGAACAAAATTGCTTAGTAATAACTTCAGTCATAAACAAATCCTGCTCAATTATATAACTTTTTTCCTGATATCTTTTATCAATCCTAAAATGCCAATGTTAGCATAGCTTTGATCAAAACCATTCGCCATCATTTCGCCCCGAGGATCCCGAATTAGATGATATTACTGCTCCCACTGTAGCTAGTAAGCTTATATGATGAAACCTAAACGCGTCCCAAAATCACATCAATTCAATAGATACGGAATTTCCTATCAATGTCGAACCAAAACCATGCGACTAACCCCAAATACACAGAGGACACCATACAAAACAGCCCAGATATTCCTGTCATGGAATACACAGGATACCACAGATTACTCAATTTGAAGAAATACAGAACAGAGGAAACAGAGTAAAATAACCACAGTCAATGTGGGGTCAAAAACTTCCAACATGCAAGCAAAAAATCAGAACTTTTAACTGCCCATCTACAAATATTACCCAGAAATGAACCAAAAAACACTCAAATCCAACCCAGCAACAAACCGAACTAAAGATTTCATGACCACCTTATAAAAAAAAAAAAAAAAAAAAAAAAAGATTTGTATAAACAAACAAACATGCAAAGAAAAGAAACATAACATACTCAGAGCTTGCATATTGATACAGCTTATCAGTGCTTGAGAATATGATGACAGCAACCTCAGCTTGACACAAAATCGCGAGCTCCCTCGCCTTCTTTAATAAGCCGCCACGCCTTTTCGAGAACGTAACCTGTCTGCTATTAGCATTCTCGATCTTCTTGATCTCGATTTTGCCCCTACCCATTTCGATTCAACA